>JABASD010005818.1:0-11520 GCA_019776165.1 Pogonognathellus flavescens
AAATCTTGTCGTGTCTTAACTTTTCGTCAAATTATTTTTTCCAGGAGTTTCTATGGCCGCTACAAAGCGTGCACAAACCAATAGAACTGACACATCAGAATCAGAAAGTGCACCTGGATCGTTCAATCGCAATCATCTAAGCCTGAGACAACGCACTGTACAGCGCAAAAAGGAAAATACTTCAGGGAATGAGCTTTTTTCATCCACATCGAAGAGAAATGAACATGTTGGCTTAAGGCAGTCTCGAATGAAGAAAATACTGCAGAACAGTAGAAGACATGCGGAAAGAGCAACTGGTCCATTTAAATGCAACAAGTGCCCACGAGTATTCCCTAGAAAAATCGAATTGAAAATTCATCTCCGATTTCATGCTGGGAAATGTGTCTACCAATGTTCATTTTGTACCAAGGTGTTTACATGTCAAAGTGTTTGCACAATTCACGAAGCTTCGCATTCTCAGGAAAAATTATTTCAGTGTCAACTGTGCAATAAGAGATTTAAACATGCTATTACTTTGAAAAAACACGAAAACATTCACACCGGAGATTACCGCTGCTCCCACTGCGAAAAATCGTTTTATGAACTACGAAACTTACGTTCCCACGAAAGAATTCATACCGGTGAGTTATTCAAATGTACCACGTGCGGAAATGCATATACTAATCCACATCATTTACGTCGTCACGAAATAATTCATACAGGTCAATTGTTCAAATGTTCCAGTTGTGGAAAGTCATACACTCAAAAGCCTAATTTACGTAAGCATGAAAGACTTCATGCTTCCTAATTTAATTTTTTTAAATTAAATGTTAATTAATGTTGACTGAAATTGAATACAATGTATATATAATATATGTATATAATAAAATATATTCTCCCTTTCTAAATGGTTTAAATATCTTGAAGCAAAATGGAATGGTATGTCTTAGATTTCAAATATATTTTTCACTATACTTTGAATTGCAAAATTGAGTATTTCTATAAACGTAAAACCAAAATCTAACTACCAATGTTGGTTAAAAGTTACGCACAAAGGCGTTTCTAAATCTAGAGGGGGGTCACAGTCACAGGGTGCCCATGCCAAATAACATAACAACTAACAACAACAGCCCATAACAAATAACCTGATTGGTGGCCCATAACAAATAACTTCCTTCGCCACGGTTGTGGCGAAGATTAAAATAATGTAAATTCCATGATATAAGAAAAGCAGCAGCCATCACGATAGAATAATGTGTCAAAGATTTTTACTTGTTGCATTTTATTGAAGCATTGCGCAATGGATTTACTTAATCCTTCCCAAATATTTAATGAGCTGCAAGAAAAATGATAATTATGAATATTGTTGTGTATTATACTGGGTCTTAATATAAAAGCAAGAGTATCCATCAGAAAACAAAAGGAATGACGGTTTGAATCCTTGATTGTCAGTAATTAATATTCTGCCAAAGCTATCAGAGATAAAATACATTTCACACAGAATATATAGCATAATGTATACATATACACATTAGAAAAACCAAAGTTTACTACAAAAAGTGAAAATGTTTATTTATTGCTCTGAATAAAACAAAACATGAATAAAAATTCCATTTTTTAACATACTTATCCGCATCAGTATAGTATCCTATTCAATACTATAAGATAGAAGCGTAAGTGTATATTCTGATGTACCCAGCAATCGTGTATCACGCACACTGTTACAATAAGAAAATGGCGGCCATGTGGTTGGTGCGTAAAGGCTTCCATTTCTTCGTATTAACAGGGTACATACACATACCTACCGTACTCTCCTAACATTCTATCTGGTCAGCACATGTTATATTGGCGCGGTAGTACAAATTGCATATTCTATACAAATTGCAGTTTGCAGATTGTATGTAAATTGCAGATTGTATACAAATTGCAGTTTGCAGATTGTATACAAATTGCAGATTGCTGTGTTTTCAATGAAAATATTATATAAACATCACGTTTCTTGAAGGAGGCTAGCCTAAAAAAAACCTCCATCAATTTAGATTTACTCAGGCCATCAGCTGAACAAGTTTTTTTTCCACACAGACACAAATTCAAATTATATTTTAGAAACTGTATAATATAAAGATGTCTTCAAAATCACAAATCTCTTCATTATAGGTATGTACATGCACATTTTGACAAAACCAGTGTTATATTGAACTTTTGAAAAATTTCCCCATTGTAAATAACAACAACTTGAGTGATATTTAAAAGTAAACAATTAAACACGTAATACGAATACGTATGAGACTTTAATATTACATTATTTTGAAAAGATCATGTTATGGTTTTTAAATTGTTGCTTTAGAATATTTTTAGCGTTGTGTCCTTGCAATTAATAGTAAAATTGTGACGAATTAAATTGTGTTTAGGATAATCCAAAACTTTGGTCCAATCTATACGAAATGATCTTGCCTAATTGTGCCGGGTTTGGGGCCAACCCAGGGATTCAAACTTTTCCCCATAAAACCTCTTGTGGGGTCGACTTTTTCGGTTGGTCCCACTCCCATTCCATCAAGTCCAAGGTTTCCTCCATAGTCCTTGTAATCTTTTGTCAGTCCCAGCTCGCCGTCATTCACGAACTCTGGTTTATCACAACTTTCGCAGAGTCCTTTAAACGATTCACTGCAAGAGCACTGTTTTTTGTACACGGGACGCTGACGCTGACAGCGTGAACGGCGTAAAGATGCTTTAAATGATGAAAATCGCTGCGTTTCCCCGCCATAACAGTAACAAAACAGGTAAACTAATCCGCTGTAATAAAATTATAAAACACTTATTGTAACTACCATTTAAAATTGAAATATACAGATATATAAGTAAAGCTTTTCCGCAATTGAATTAGTGATCAATTTATTTAAATATATATTATGTAAAATATTTTACTCGTTGGATTTAAATAAACTTTGTGCTAAATATGCTCGACTATTGGTACCGTTAAAATTAAGTAGCCATATACATATTAAAAATGGTATTTAGAAAAACTTCACTTAATTATTTCAATCCGTTAAGCTAAAACATCTCACAACACAAACTTGTACAATGTCAGTTCGGAATTAATTGTACCACCATTTCCAAAAAATAATTAATTAAAAACATTCATTCATTTATTGCCATATACAGTATTTCGTGTTCATTTATTTTAAGGCACGGACTACATTTGTAGAGTACAAAAATCTAAGTAGAAAATTAGCATGCAGAATAATAATGATTTAATTAGTGTTGCTCTGTTGAAAATAAAATGAATTAGTAATCTCGTAATGTTATATTATATAATGAACGAACAAATGGATTGTACAAAATACTAACCACTGAAATAGACTGATAAATATAACATACAACTTGAAGTCAAGAAATTAAATATTTGCCAGTATTTTTTTACGAGACTTAAATATAAATCTATTTCTCAATAAACCTGATGATAGCTAATCGAGACTAATAATTGTATTGGTCACATAATTTTGTTATAAGTAGAATTATTCAATGAAGTCACGGTGAAAAAATAATTACAGAATTAAAACCACTGCAATGATTATGAAAAGAAGCCAAGGTCCAGAAATTTCCATTTCGTATGAAATTGGACGATAACAGAGTTTCCCAAGTGTAGAGACACGAAATTGTAAATATGCTCACTCGCTGGAGATCCTGCACATTTACTCACATTCAGTTAGGAACGTTGCAACATTCGATGTCGTTTTGTGAAGAATCAAATGTTTTCATAACAGAGCTTAATTATATTTTCTGCAGTGGTCGCAGTGAATGAGCTGCAGTAGACCATACACATAAATAAAAGAGGCAAAAGAGATAACGACCACCACGGAAACTCAACCTTCCAGTTTTTTAGTCAATGTTGTAGGCAAAGGCATATCTAGGGGTTTTCAAATTAAGAGCCCGAGATGTCTGGTGGGGATGATGGTCTGAATGTATCAAACGGGATTATTGACACCCACAAAGGCACCTATGGAATAAAAAAGTCTAAATACGCCCTTGGTCGTAAAGGAGTATTCACTATAGTGGAAAAGTCAACTCATTAGTGGAACAGCTTATTAAATTTTTAATTCTATTTACAAAGAAACTTATTCCCAGAAACATTCTTATTTGTCAAGAACAAAATTTTTAAAATGTAAAACATAAATGAATTTCTACTCCAATTAATTCTGAGAAACAAAATTTGAATTTAAAGTATATTTATATATAATGCTTTTGAGAATAGATAATGTTATTTTTCTCATAACGCGGTATTTCGATTGTAATGACCGTAATAAGCCACTCCAGCAGCTTCCTTGTGAACTGACTGAAAAAGCAGAAAATATTCTAGCAAGTTTGGTTATGTACGTAATACAGTAGCTTAGTACCCCATGAAACGACATGCACAGAAATGATGTTAGATGAATATCAACAGGCTGTCCAATTGATGTTATTGTTTATTAAAGAGTGCGGTTGTTCTAAGAGCTGTCATACAACTGACGCAAAAAAGTTACTCAACTAGGTGAGTTAAGGTGTATTTTGCATTTCACAAGCTGATTTGCTATTAGAAATGTTTTGCATGCAGGAGAATTATTTATGGATATAAAATGAAATGGGAGAACCGGTTAGATACCTGCTGGAACCCATTCCTTAAATACTTCGATGCCTAAATACATTTCCTTTTTGCATTCAGAGAAACACAACCATTGTTAATTTTTCTAGATTTAAATGCTACATTTGTATTGTTAACGTTGAAATTATATCTCATTGTTGTTTGTTGTACATAGTACATGGCGTTGTAGGTAAATGGTACTCCTACTGCTAGGTAGGTCCATAAAGTATAAAAACTTGCATAGGCTTGCAGTTTCATGGTCTGTTGATAACACGGCATTACACGAAACTCCTCAAAAACTACTTTTATGATCAACTTGACCTGAAAGGTTACTCCTTACTACGTATAACGATTCTGCATACCCCCAAGTAAGCAAAATGATATTTTTCTTGGTTCAGATTTCAATCTCTCCTCTCCAGTATTTCAGAGATCATGATTTGTACTTGCTGCGTTTCTACAAATAATAAATGAGCTACATAGATACATTTATTACATCGAAATCTTTATTTTCTGTCAAGTTTAATGTTTCAAGGTCAACAAGCAAAAGTTTGTTGTCTATCACTCTACTTTTTTCCTTTGCCATGTCATTTTTGTCGTTAGGTACGGGTAAATCAGCTTATTATTTTTAATATGAGGTTGCTCAGCTCATGTACATTTTGTTACATGTGTATTGGTAGAGTGTGACAAAAATTTGCGTTTTACAGATACGTGGTAGCAATTATATTCATTTCTTGTAGTCATATTAATTAATGGCACAACATTCAACGCCCCTGCCCCTTTGTACAAACATTGTGTTTAGCAATAGGAAATACTTAAAAGTGATCTAAGAAAAATTCAAAAAATCGGACCCCCTCTGAGTCCAATTCACAGAACTATTTTCTTTCAATTGTACAATTCTATTCAATTGATTTTGCAGGTAAACTATTGATATCCGGTTTTCCAATTATATTTTATACTTATATATGACGATTCTATAGGTATATAGTAGAGACGTCCAAATCCCATAATTTCAGGGCCCGGACCGAAACCGGACCCGTAAATTTAAAACCCGAACCGAAACCGGAACCGACTTTTTTACAAAAAATAAAACCCGCACCGAACCCGGACCCGTCAGTTTAAAACCCGGACCGAAACCGGGACCGACTTTTTAAAAAAAATCAGAGCCCGAACCGGAACCGAACCCGAAATCAAAAATTTGAAGGACCGGTTTTGAAACCGTATCCAAATTTAAGTCAGTTAAAATTAAATAGTGACATGTGCCGAGTTTTAAGAAATTAAGCTCATTAGAGTCAAACCCACAGATGCCAATAATACGGTGTTTTTTGCCGATATTATAAGCCAGTCCTCTTGAATGTGACTTCGCTAGAAAATAGTAAAGGTATAGTTAAAAACTTTCATTAATACATTCAAGGGCGTAACTAGAGATTTGTAATGAGTGAGCTCGAGCTTTCTTTGGGGTCAGAAGCCAAAAATGACAAAATTTGCAGGCATTGGCAGGAAACTTTGCCTAATAACACCTTATTTTCGGAATCTGGGGGGTTGCCCAAGCCCACTGAGGGCATTTCGCTATACCTTCAGAGAGTAACTCACATCATGAAGTATTTGGCTCATGGACATGAAGTGTGTCCAGATGCCAAAAGTTTGCTTTTGCCTGTCATTTAGCTTAGATCAGGGGCCGTTTGGGACCGGAAGACCTGAACCCGGAACCGGACCGGACCGTAAATTTAAAGCCCGGACCGGAACCGGACCCTGTTTTCCGAGTTGATTTTTGGCCCGAACCGGACCCTGTCCTGGTTCCGGGTTCGGTTAACCTAACTTTCGGTTAACCGGTTGACGTCTCTAGTATATAGCTAGTAATAGTTTTATTTTATCAACACATATAAAATGATTTGTCAATATATTTATGTCGTTGTAAATTATATTTTGTCCAAAATAAATTTTTAATTCGTTTTGCGATTTTACCTCCACCTCCTAATTTCATGATTGTCTCACAAAACCAAACATGCATATGGAATTTCATGCAAACTCTAATTTAATAATTTCTGCAACTCAAGATGAGAATGCACTTCGACATAATTAAATGTATTATACTTACAGTTGGATACACATGAATATCATAATATTTTGCTCATGAATTTTTAAGAGGAATCATTTCGTATAAAATCGGCTTTAATAATCCTTTCTCACGCCAAGTCTGAATTAAACAATTGTTTACTTTCGCATCATTATTACTACCGTATATTTCTCTATGGTATTATTAATTTCTGCAGTAAACGATCTTCTTCATCAGTAACACGTGTTTCCTCAACACGGTCATAGTCAGCACTAAGGACGATTTTTTTATCACGTTTCACGTTTGATACGTTTTTAAAGTAACCCTGAAACAGATAAATAATTATAAAATTTTTGTACGAACTCCCACATGAAAAATTGAAAAAAACTGATAGCTGCTGCAGAGTAAATTGAGTGGAAATTATTACACAAATATGCAAAACATGATATATGTTCAAAACAAATTTAATTTTTAATAATTAAACTTCATTGGAAAGTGATAACTGCGAATTATATTAATAATTATTAAGAAAAGAAGTCTTCATATATAACACGTTGTCCGGATGTCCGTCCGTATACCCGATAACTCCAGAACGGTTTGAGCTAGTGACTTCAAATTTATTGCTACACGTACTATTGATGTCTAGTGTGATGTTAAGTTCGACAATGGGGCCGATCGGTCAACTCCTTCATGACCTTTGACCTTATAGACTAACACTGTGTTAAAACAGCCTCAAATAAAGAATACATTCTAATTACTGCAGTATGTTTGAAAGTGAAATCTGTCAGCTTTTGAATTTGCAGACCGTCAATGTTATAATATTAGGAGAAATGACAATTTATGTTTTTAATACATGCTACTAACACAGTATCACAGCTAGATGACATGCTAATGGCATTGCAAACGTTACCGTGTCACAGTTCACAATACAGTGTCACTGTTCTCTTCGTCAATTATTTCTACCGTTGCAAATGGTTTATTTATACGTCAGTTCCTTACACGTCCACCAGAATTGACAATGTAAGTTTATAAGTTCGACTTTATTTCACCACGCCAAGTTAATTTTTGCATACTATAATATGCTTGTTATACATATGTGACATCCATAATAAAAAGCAAAGAATAATTTAGGGTCATTCAAATTTTATTATTACTCCGAATGCATTATCTAACAATTTTTAGGTATACGTTGGCGAACATTAATAAAATTATTAACTGTGGGAAAAGGTTAGTCTCTATGACCTCACCTAAAACGTGCTTATGTCGGTATAGAAGAAAATTCCTTATACACTTAGACACTTATTACAATTATTTTTACTATTTTGGTATACGTTTAGAAATATCAGCACAATAATTTGATTTAGCATTTTACAATTGCAATTTTTTTTATGTAGTTATGTTCACTTTCTCAATCTCGATTCAAAATCAGCGTTATAAAATCATTTATTTACAACCAAATTATTAAATATTTTCTCTGATGTTTCCATTCACATCATCTGTCAAAATGGACTTATCTTAGAAAATAATTTCGATCACATGGAATTAAAAAAATCCTCTGTGTTTACAATTAAACATTATTTTGCATAGAAATTAATTTTGGTTTTTCAAAATTATCTTTGATATTAGTTTTAAAAAATCAAAAATTTTTAAAAATCACTTTTTAAAAAGATTTTAAAAAGTGATCCTTATAAAAATTAAATATTTATTGAATGGTCATAAATATGAATAATTTTCTGGCCCTTTCAAAGTTAATTAGTACTTGCTGAAGAATTTGAATAGTCATCCCAGGAACCCCATTTAAAATACGCGTTCTTAAGACTCCATTGTTGACTGTTTTCAAAATGTAGTATTTTTACATTATTCAATTTAAGACAACTGAGAGTGTAAGGTTTGTTCATGTCGAACGTCAAATTTTGATTGTCTTTGTCGCAAGTCAATGACAGTTCATGTAAAGCGTCAAGATTAATGATATCGTTTACAACAATGTTTCCAATTTCATCACCTTTGTTTGTAACGAATTTTGGTTGTACGAAATTCATTTTTGAACACGACAATTTCTCTAGCAGTTTGAAATCATTTTCTGGAAATATAATTTTTGTATCATTCAAACTCAGATTTTTCACATTTACTGAAATCTGCTTCAAAAAATCCCAATTAACGGTACAATTGTAAAGTGCTAGTTTTTTTGCTTTAATTCTGGTTTCCTTTACAAAGGATAAATCTAATCTAATCATCAATCCAAACAATTCTAATTCATTGACTGTGCCATTCGATGTTTCCCACTTCAATGTCGGTTCAGATGAAATTATACATTTCTCCAAAGTAGTAGATTCATCTAAAACAATTCCAATTTTGTTATCTGTGTTTTTCTGGATGTATAACGTCTTTACACATTCGAAATTTAAAATCTCATTTAATGGAAAGTCTGGAACGATATTATTATTTCGAAGAAATTCAACGTCAGAAATAAACGTTTCCTCCACTCCAATCAATATTTTCTCATTCGAGAAAGTATTGGATGCTTCGTCTAGTACAATTTTGATTCCTAACGAAATCTTTTTCACTCTTTTTGAAAGTAGAACCAGCGATGAAAAATTTACAGACATATTTGACAGTTGTAAGTATTTGATTTTTATGATAGAGTTTATTGAAAGCAATAGACCATCCGAATTTTCAATTCTGAGATCACCCACTTTCCAAGTGACATTTTCCAAATTCAAATCCTTCATTTCTTGAAGAGTAATCCTTTCTATCTTTAAACGATCCTTGGAATCAAACGACACTTGCGTGCCTGATTTGCATCCAATTTCCAAAATGTCAGTTCTGGAGAAATCGACTAAATCATTGATGACGACATTGTCTAATTTTCTTCCGTCTCGAATGAAAGAAACTCCCTGGATGGTTACACTCCTGGGATATATTTTTCCGTCGTTTTCGGTCAATTTAACATCACAATTCTCCAAGTGCAGGTTTGAAATAGAAGTTAGGCATAACTGTTTGAAATTAAACCCTAATCTCGTCCCTGATTCACACTTTAATGTAAGTTCACTCAAGTTTTTAGATAAATGGAAAGTAATGTCACAGATATCCAACCTGTCACCAGATTCGGAGCAAATGTTGATATGTGTCAATTCAAGATGTGTTAAATCATTGGGGAGACTCTCGCGGCTAAAAGAACAATTTTTCAAACTCATTTTTCTCTCCGTAGTATAATAATACATATAAGGCATAAGCCATCGTTTATTTTTTATAATTTGTATGGTTTTGCTGTGAGTTTCAAGCTCATAGTAAGGAACAGACGATGAAGACTTGAAATATTTCAAAAGGGTGTCCAGTGAATCAGTATCGTTGAAAACTGCTAAATCATATTCACATTTTAATAGTTTATTTATATTATCCACGTTTCCAACTTTTAAACTGGCGAGGAAATACAATCCAGCAATTTGTCCCACTTTCCTATTTTCAGAAAAATTATCTTCAACATGTTCAAGACAATTATCTTCAAGATAGTTATCTTCGGGACAATCATCTTCGGGACAAATATCTTCGGGACAATCATCTTCGGGACAGCTATCTTCGGGACACTTGTAATCTTCAAAATCGTCATTTTGAAATGAGTCGTCAATTATAGAATCGTACAAATTTTCTAAAATAGCAATTGCTTTTTCGAAATCGCCGCTTTTGTACAGACAAACTGCAGAATTGTAGTCCGCGTTAGGAGAACTCATAATTTTGTTGATGACCGAAGTCCACAAAGATTCCACAGTCTCTGACAATTGTTGTTCTTCCATTATGTACTTTTTGATGAACTGCGAGTCCTTTATGCGGAAAATGGTTTTGAATTTTATTTATTAACAAAATTAAAGGGAATTAATTTCTGTTTTAAGAAATTTCAGAATTTCAGAGTTTCTGGAGTGTCTCAGCAAAGATATGAATGCAAATGGCTGCAACCAACTGTACACCTCACTTTATATCAAACTTTATGCTGTACTAAAATTAGGTGCTAATATTTCTTCGACTAAAAACTTTACTTTCTTCTTGTATAAGAGAATCAACAACCTTCTTGAGTTCGTTGAGCTTTACGATAAAAATTAAGTACTAAATAATATTATATGCAATCACATGCATTCCTATATACTACTAATACAACACCAGTCGAGCAGTCATGGGCAAATTCCAAAAAAGGCACTTGTAATAATCTTATATGTTATTACATAGCCCTCTGAGATTTTCAGACAAATAAGTTACTAAGAATAAACAGCAGTTAGATCAGAAACCGATGTAAGGTTTGAGGGGGGCTAAAAAAGTATAAAGAGGCTTAAAAATTAAACTGTTGAGAGTAACATATAAATACCACACAGTATTTCATATTTATTTACGAAATCAAATCGCAGACAATAATTATTGTACACCGTAAGATTTCCGCAGTTAGAATTTCGTATCATTCTAAAATTTATAAGAATGGTGTCTACGTCTGTCCGTCCCGTCTGTCCGTAGCCACTATATTTAACTCACGAACGGATCGTTCAAACTTCTCACACGTAATCTCTGGGTCATAATAAAGGTCAAGTTCGAAAATGGAGTAAATTGGTGACATTAAATATTTAGTAGCGAAAGCTACCTTATAGGAACGTTTTGTCTGTCCGTCTGTGTATCACGTTATTCGATATCTGAACGACGAATCAACTTAAACCAAAGTTTGTCAAAACAGTTGACATCAACAATTGACATCACTATTGACAACAACCATTGGCAAATAAGCTGACAGATCAACAGTAAACAACTGTTATTTAATTATCAATCAGTGTTCGGAAAAATATTTTTTTATAAATGCCAAATATGTACATAAAAAGGTTAAAAAAACAAGCAA
>JABASD010005819.1:0-11519 GCA_019776165.1 Pogonognathellus flavescens
TTAATATTTTTAATGAAAGAAAAATCTCTCTAGCAGGTTTATTAAACTGATTGAATTTTACGGGAATTCCCGGGAAAAAGTTCTTCAGTCCCGGGAAATTTTTCCCGGGACTAAATTCCCGGGATTGAATGCCCTATGCGTGATATGTTTTTGATATTAATTAAATACGTGGTAAGGTAGGTATGTAGTTGGGAGGATTATTTAACGAAGAAATAAATAAGAATGTGGAAATGGTATGCAAATACCAATATGTAATGCGGGTATGCATTTTCCAACTGCCCAGTGGTTTTCAAGGTGTATGAAGGCTAGTATAAAAGCGTTGAGACAAGATGAGTCTTTCTTTTCTGGATGAATCGAGAAGCTGAAGGTTAATATAAGGCTAAAATGTATTTATAAAGCAAGTAAAGAGAAAGAAACTTACAGCATGTGGTTTCCGCTTCTAAACAGATCTTCACTTCCTGAAAATTAAAAAATTATGTAGGTGAAATAAAAGTTAAAGTTGCAACAATTTTTTTATCTGCAACTAAAGTAAATGTGAGCTTATTATTATGTTTCCATTACATCATTCCACCGTTAATGATATTGCCAATCTTAGCCTTGTGCTATTACAACTTTTTTAACTCTACTGCACCTGCTACTACTATGTAATTGTTTGATATTACTGAGTCGGACTTTCGGTATGTATTATGTTCGTCATCATAGGATTATTAATTTTTAGTTCCTGGTAAATAAATATATGTAATTGCAGGTAATATTTGAATGAACTCAATTTTGTTCCAGTTGCTCCATACTTCATGAATCAATGGAATGCAATTTCCAAAAATAAAGCACCAATCATGCTCTAATTTTAGAATTTATGCACCATCAGATACATAGTATGTACATATAAGTATAGGTTTATTACATAAAATTTAAGTCTAATTATTTCGGAAACCCTATAGGAGATACGCAAGTTTGTGTAATAAAGCGTCTAATGAATTACGTAAAGGTTGTACAGTGCATCGTGAGGAATTACGATCTACAACAAGGGTAGATTGTTATTACATGTGTGCAAGGAAGCATCAACCTGCTTTACGAGTTAGATGAGTATTTTAAAAGATATTTACAAGAAAAGTACGCACGAAAGATATGAACCGTGGTGCGATGATGATAATGATGATGAGATGTGAGTGTCTCATAAAATGTAATTTGGCTCAGCAAAGAAAAAATCTCACCATGACGAATGGAGTTGAAATGTCTTAGAAATGGATGAGTGCCTATGGTCATTCATCATCCTAATAAGATTTTTGATTTCAAGCACATTAAAATCTAAAGATTGTCTATAACACGATCATGTAAACCTCATTCGCCCGTCGTAACTTTGAGCGAGACGACGACGCTATAAAAATGCACGTCTCTTGTGGTTAGAGATGTAGGATGCTTCGTTGCATTTCTTTATTGAGCGGCATTTCACACAAAATATTAAGTCAAGACAAGTCAGTTCTATTCATTTCCAAAAGTCGCGTCTTGACTTGAGCGATGGTATGGTCATCAAGGGATAATAACCATAACATAACCCAAACGAAGCATGTACATTAGTCAGTCTTCCTCCTTCCTTGCCTTCCCATCCTACTTCTATAACTTCTACATGGAAACTATTAGCATGATCCCGAATTATCCAATGCGTCTTGTATAGAAAGTAAGAAATGATGGAAAATGGAAGCTATATAGATATTTCAGCAGCAGCAGTACCAGTACCATAAAATGCAACTAACTCAATATAGGTACAAAGTATTACTAGATTTGCTATACGCACTAAAATAAACGGTAATATTATACTACATTATGCTCAAGGTAGTAATAGAGAATAACATTATGATGATATTATGATGGAATGTGCGTAAAGAAAGATCCCAGCTCCCAAAAGTCTATCGTTGCTCGTAGTAGTTATAATATTCTCAGTCTGGGACTTGTATTACATTGCCACGGCACTTTTACACACTGTGGGTGCATTCTTATGGCAGTACAAGGAGATAAGTCTCTTTCTGTTATCATCATCATGCATATTACATATTAAGGAGGCTGTTAAATCTCGGCTCCTCTCTTCGTCGTCTTTTCGACCATTTAATAACAGAGGATAATGTGGGCAAGTGATCCCTAGGGGATATTATTGAGAGAGCATAGAGGTGATTAATAACTCATCTTCCCTTGGGCACCCCTACATCCCATTTTATAATGTGAATACCTACACACTACTACCAAAGTCTCTGCTCCACAGATGAGAGAGATGCATAAAAGTACACACCAAGGAACCATATCAGCCCTGTACACATTCTACATAGTGCCTCTGCTTTAACTAACGCATTCTCTATTAAACTCAAAATGTGAATCTCTCCCCCAAAATTTCTAGATCATTATGCATCATCATTCACTTTGAAAGCAATCAAAAATCTCATCATCCCGCAACCTTGAATTCATAACGCTAATTTTATACACATCAACATTAGCATTACAGATACTTACGACACGCACCGAAGAATCGTATTTAAAACTTTCACGTTATAATACATAGAGTTGCCAATGCAATGGCTTCCTGTAGATACATCATGTAGTAAACGTAGATATAGTGTCTGTGTATAACTTCTCAGCTACAATGTTAATGGTTTGTCAAAGATTAGTTTCAAAATAATATCTTCATGATAGACACGTTGTAATTTAGTACGGGTGCATTAGCTCCATGCATACGTTTTCCTCTTTATCCGTGGTGATGATGAAATTTGATCTCACTTAATAGTGTCTGCTTCACTCTATGATATTACATAACTATAGGGTATACTTCACATTATTAAAAGATATGACCTAATAATAATACTCAGAAATGTAGATTGAAGCTTCATATGGAATCTGTTGTATTTGTAGTTATTACACTTTATATAAGAGAACCAATTTCAACAGACGAAGAACATTAGATAGTAGCAATACTAATATTCTGTGTGAATGTGTGATAATCACATTTAGTAAAACTGTAATGATGTAATTATAAATGAATTTAGGTGGGCATAAGGCATTAAGCTTCAGTGGGTACTCTCACATATGAATGAATGCAATTACTTAAGGCATATGATGTGAGATGTGTTTTAGGTATACTCACACTGCCAGGATTAATTAAATAATGCGAAGACCCACTCTGGAAAATGGTTTGAGTGATGTGGATTTATATGACATTATCTGAAGTCAAAGTGAATTAGGTTGCTTCACACGTATGACCCTTACACTACGCTCCATTTCCATTTGGAGATGAACCTTATCTGTTTTTAGGATCGTGGAATATGAGATATCCAATTGGATTCCATATTTCCCAACTGGACATGGAAGTTTCTCATGCAAAAAGAAAAGGGGAAACAAAATCAATATGTAAGTAGAGTTAAATGTAAGAAGCATCGATTTTTCCCTACCTGCCTTTTTCTTTACTAGTACATAACATGCTACATTGTTTGGTAGGAGCACAGAGAAAGCAATGCAATGATGTTTTGCTGCGTGAGAGAGCTTGACTTTTTAGATATTCACCCTTCCTTTCTTTCTCCGACGAAATCAGAATTCTGAATATTCTAAATCTCAACAAAAGTTGCTGCGAGTTACAATGCTACGAGGAAATTCACGGCTCACTACTCACATATTCGAGCACAACATTTATTAAACGTGAAAGGAGCTTAGGACCTATGAGAATATCTGGTATGTTCAACTGACCGTGTAAAACTCGACTTTTGCAAACAGAGCAATTCGAGATTCATTCATATTTACACAGTAAAATATTAAAGAGAGCATTCTGCTAGCCCTTCTTGAACTTTTCATCGTATGAATACATATTTACATTTTTATAGCACCTTTTGTACCTCTTTTTTACTAGCAGGCGTGTAGTAACAAACAGCCCACCCCATTTATTGGCACTAAACTTATCCTCGACGAGAGTAGCTCACACATAAATATGAATAAACAGGATATTTCCTGAGCTGTAAATCTCATTGCCAAAATATGATTCATAACTTCCTTCTT
This sequence comes from Pogonognathellus flavescens, assembly GCA_019776165.1. Classification (NCBI taxonomy): domain Eukaryota; kingdom Metazoa; phylum Arthropoda; class Collembola; order Entomobryomorpha; family Tomoceridae; genus Pogonognathellus; species Pogonognathellus flavescens. The sequence goes on from JABASD010005819.1 coordinate 4,033, forward strand.
TATCCTCCAGCTCACCATTCAAATGCTAAACTTTACTTTCCCTCAAGACTCAACCGTACAATTCCCCTTGTCTCGTTAGCAATTAAGGCCATCGGATTGGGAATCGGCTATGACTATGAGCAACAAAATAAAAGACGTTTTAAGAATCACATGCCAATCTTTTCCGTACAAAATACACAAGGGGTTGGTTAGTTGCTCCCGTCTGTCTATAAAACCAAATGCAGCCTTCATCACTTTCTGGCTTCAACTTTTGTTCTGACTACGAAACAACAGTAGCCAGCATGGCATACCAGTAATTTATATGTTGAGCAAATCACTTGAAAACTTTTTACTTGAGTGTATGCCAACCAAGTTGATGATGCAATCAGTCTTATTCAGACAACACGATCGATTCTCCAGCCCACAACTGACAGGCATTAATTCACCACTTGTATACTTTACAAACTTTACATACATGTAAATATAAAACTGCATTTGCATTACATGAATTACATTCAACCAGACACACATTCATAATGACGAATTGAATAGAGCCAGTATTAGAATGACTGTGGTAGCATACAGGAGTGGTAGTGCCTGTGCATTGTGAGTGCATTACCAATACGAATTCAAACGAGTGCTTGTGTAATACATGCAGACATTACAAAACAACGCACCTGCTTAATATTAGCATTAAAAATCTAATGAACAACATTTGTATGTACGTGTACCGTGTGCCTAACAAAGTTTCGTACTTAATAATTCGTGTATTCATCTCAATCACTTTTCCTTGACGTGTATTCATTTTCAAAGCATTGTTACATGGAAGAAGACTTTATTTTAAATTCTGAATTGAATAAGAACATTGAGCTTTTAGCTCCGAGGCAAATGTATACATTCACTAAATGAATCCTAAAGGTCTGTGTTATGTACATTCGTTTTCCAAACACATTTTGGTAGTTCCATGATGGCAGTAGTTTTCCACGGATGTTGGTCGTAATCGTAATGACTGTGCATTTGAACCTTTCCTACACATAAAACATACCTAATTCAAAGAGCTGTATAGTATTTTAGAAGAAAAACCCGTGCGTGGGTGAAAGGAGTCAGAAGAAAAAATGTTATAACTCTATAAAACACACAGTAGTAGTAATACCATAAATATCTACAATCCCTGTACTGTACAAGAAATAGTCTCCGATATTTATAGTTACGCCTGATGGAGGATAAAACAACTTGATGATGATGGCAATAGCATTTGGGCTTCAAAACAAGCAGAAGAAAATCTTTAGTAAACATCCTTTAGTTCAGGATCATGGCAAATAGTACTTCGTAAAAGAGTACTTGCTGTGATATTGTTGGCGACAAAAAGAGACAGTCAAACACTGGAAAAAGAGAGAAGGGAAGAAGAGATGGTTACGTAAACATCGCACGAGAGATGGAACATAACAGGAAGTAAAAGTTACTTTAGTAAGGGAAGACACGACACACAGCAAATAGAATAGGGACCGCGGATAAGACGAAAAATCAATCAAAACATTCAGTGGTAATGTTTCACATCAGTGCACTTTTACCATTAGAGACAGACATGGAAAAGAATTGGCCGTTTTTTCCTCTCTTTAAGTTCTTTCATGAGTCATTCCCTGCTGCAATAGAGCCAAGCCAATAGTTTCAGTCTCGCTTGATTTCAGTTCAACCAGAAGAGCCAGAGGAGTCCAGTCTCTCTACGTCCAGTCAGTTTACTTTTACTCTTACAGTTAGTTACAATCAACTTGTCAATTGAGAAAAAGAACTTGCACATATATCGACTATTGGTAGCTTACCATTAGTGTAGCTTAGTGAGTACAAAATTACTACTTCAACTCGAACATACTACTACTAGCAGTTGAGTAAAGAAATGTTTTTCTAAACCATACGAAACGTACTTTGTGAGAAAGGAGTCCTGCTGTGCTGGTAGTTGTAGAACTGAGTTGAACACTAAGTTAGTCAATCGAATTTAGATAATTTAGCGTTAGGGGTGCCACACATGGTGCCAATGCTGATGAGTCTTGATGTTGCTCAAACTGAATGGACATTCATTTGGTTGAAGGCCTTCATTAGCGCATTACGGCTCCGGGCGAATTCAACTTGTAAAGCAGCTGGCTATATGTGCAATAACTCCTGATGCCTCCTGCATTTACCTACTCAGACTATTTTCTTCATTATCTTCCAAAAGGAAAGAGTATACTGCATTTATCATCACTACATCTACAATATACTCGCAGACTTAATTAGGACATGTTGTAATATCAAGCAATTTTGGACTCCACACAGCCTCTGCCTTTAGCTACTTCACTAATGCAAATTATACCTAGGTATATCATAATACAATTTACAATCGACCCAAGCAATAATTTTTATAATATACAGAAGTATGTGAGCCCCTATTATCTGTATACTTCTGGCTTTTTGCTAGGTAGAATTTAAATACCATTATATCTCACGAATTCCGTAGTATATCCACTTCTCAAATTTGAACATGGATAGATGTACAAAATATGCACAGTACTGTACTAAAATGTATCTGGTAGTATATATGTATACCTTTTAGGAAACGGATTTGACAGGGGCTCTGACTGATATTAAGTTGGATGGCTATACAAAAAGTGGTTGAAGGAGAGAAGACTTGAGAGCGAAGGTTCATAGATTGACAACGAACGTGTTATCAGTAGAAGTCATCTTGTTGACAAGAGGAAAACTGCAGCCACTCGAGTAGGGACTGGAATAGAAACTGCAAATGTATGAAACGCGTCTTAGATTAGAGCCGGGAATTCAGCAGATGAGACTGAGTTGATTCCTACAAAAAGGAAATTGTGTTTGGTCGCCCCTCGCACGAAAACTTAAACGAAATCATGAAGCCAGGACCACAGTCATATATATACCAAATGCAAGTAAAGGTATAAAGTATTATTCCTATTCATTCTATTGGTATTGTAAGTGTGATGTATAGAGTCGTATATTTATATCTAAAGAAATGCGTGTGTATTACTACACATATGTACATACATGAGACACACAACAGAAGTGCATTGCTTGCTATCTCAACTCGTCTTGAGCTTGTGTGCAGTATAAGATAAAGGTGCATAGTACTGTTCCCTGGTATCTGTCTAACCACACACACACATACACACACAACGACTCTCAATCTCAATGTTAGCTAGCTCCGTGACTTACAATCAGACAAAAAGTTTGCTCTACAATTTTCGTGTGGAGAAAGTGAAAGTACAAATACGTGGCTTCAAATCTACTGCTATCAGAAATTGCTGCATGAACATGTGCAGTGTGAGAGAAGAGCTTTATTAGCCCCAAACCTCTTTTGAGGAAGAATGAGTCTTTATTTGGTTAGCTACTCCGGAAATATCTGACATGTATTGGATAACTGGAGTGGAGAAGTGCTGAAGATGAGAGGAGTTTCTGGAAGAAAAGTCTTGTTTTTCCTTCAGGAATAAACACTAGAATTTCTGAACTATACCTACATAGACGGAAGCACACATCTGTGCACAGCCTTTCCCCACTCGCACTCTTCCTTACACAAGTAATCCTCAAGTAAAAGTAGAGTGCGTGCTTTGCTACGTAAAGATACTTAACTTACGAGAAACAACATACAACTCAAGATAATACTTTAATGCATTCGTCGTCTTTTAAAAACACACCGTCAATTCCATTGTGAGTGACTCAGGCAACTTTGGTTATCGTACGACTTCAAAGTGGTCTCTAACTAACTCCAGTCTTACTTTTACAACTCACCCTTTACTAAAATTACTAATGCAATAGTTGACTCTGTAACTGCTACCTATATCATATACTACATATAGCTACGCTACTACTTGAAAAACGAATTTTCCAAGGTCTGCTGCGAAAGAAACTTAAATGTAAACAAGCAAACAAGATTCTTAGGTAAGGAAAAACTCTTAGGAAGTTCCCAGGAAGTTTAATTTTCCTCAAAAATCTAGTTAAGTATTTATTAACGAAAATATGGATATTCAAAAGATTTCAAAATGTTTTCCGGAAGCCAATACTGCAACAAATTAAAATATTGGGTTATGGCAAATGGCTCCACAACCGTATTCAGAGAGAGACTTCGACTTAGGCAAGGCATTACCATTCGTAACCAAATCTAATTCCATTTGGGCATAAAAGACCGTTGAAACGGAATATAGCTAATGTATTTACAATTGATTCGATTCAAATACCATAGCAAACGTAAAGCAAAGTGGAAGAATACAAAGGAAACCCTTTCTGGTGCTTTCTCTGCTAATACGTAAGCTTTTAGCGTTGTTGGGTGCCCATATTTTATATTTTTTCCATTTGGCTGATATAAAAGCATCATGATTGCTTGGTACAATATTATACGTACCTATATGACCTATACATTACTAAACATGCCCGCTTGTAAAAAAGCATCCTGTATTCCTTCCTAGTCAGTTAGGCATATTAATGTGGAAGATATACACAAAAGCTTTTATTTGGGAACGAAGTAAACTTCCTGTAATGCAAAAGAACAATGGTGTTTTGATAAAAAATTTCCACAAGTGAATGCTCTCTTAGATTGATCGAAATAATGGATTTCTCCAGCTGTCAGTTCCATTCTCGTTTTCGTCTATTCTTACAAGAGCTACTGCAACCTTTCACACAACTACTTTCAACTACTTCACGTGCCATCTCATCCCATCACATCGTTCAGTCTAGAGTGAGTAGACAAATAGAACATGCAGATGAATAAGTGTACTAGCACCTACACAGTTGGCATTCGTATTATTTGGCATACATTTACATTACTTTATACATATCATCATAGAATTACGTTTTCTGTGTGTCTGCATGGTAATGCAATCCACAGCAGTCACTCTTCACAAAATAAGTCATGGAGGTAATCTACATACCTCTGCTGAACAGAACAGACATGCTGTCAACGACATGAATATCTACTTATTTTAGCCTTAACTGAATTCTGTTAGTTTAGAAATGAGATTGACGTAATTTTGTAGAGAAGTCGCTATATAGAATAAATTATTGTCCGTGACAAGCTTTGAATTTACTATAGATTCACCATTCGGGTCACCCATGTCTAAATTATTTCGTTAACAATGCATAAAAACTCATTTCAAGCCTTTCTATTTCAATGAATGCCTTGACAGGACCCTGACAAGCTGTAACTATCAGATCGCAGCGTGAGCGTTTTTACTTAAACCCAGACAAGTTTTAGTTTTATGATAAACACACTTCAATTACTTAGCATATTTATTAGAAGCGAAGGTTTCCTGGTGGTCGTATGATTAAGTAGTTAGTTTCGTTTTAAATGACTTTACTGAAATATACGCAAATTCACAGGAAATAAAAATAAAGTAGAGGACTGACGAATTCCCAAGCGACTACTAGTACTGCAGTGGGATACGAGGCCAACAACATGAGCACAAATTCTGTTCATTCGACACAAGTCTAGTCCTTGAGTCATGTCAGTCTTAAGAGCTCACTCAAATATCCAAATAAACTTCAAGTGGGAAAAAATACGTAAAGCGAGGTCTGTACATAAAAAATTCAAACCTATTTCAGCTCATTTCAATCAATGTCACCCGTAGATTAGATTCTTGCGAGAAACTCCTATACTTTGCTCACCATCAGTCACAAAGACGCATCTAAAAAGCAGAAGCACAACATAGCGTGGTGGTGTGAATGCTGCAAGAAATGTAGCTGTGTTTTCTTTCCTGTGTAATTCTTCGTGCTATACTAATCCTACGTTCAATATTCAGTCAGTCAGCAGTCGCAGCAGTATAAGCACAAATATAACTCATTTAATACTCGTTCTGAATAGAAACTTCAGGAAAAGTTAAAATTTCATCAGAAAATTTCATTTCATCACTTGCCATGCCATGCTGTACAGTTTACTGTACGAAAATAGAAAAGCAAATTACGTTTAGAATTTAGTTGTGCCATTAAATTGAATGCTATTGAGTTAAGAGTCTCATTGTGAACGGTTAAATTACTCTTTTCCATCCGCAGTATAGATTCCGACTGACATGACAGTGACACTAACTGTGACTCGTTTGGTTACACAGACAGTTAGTTAGTTAAGTTACCTACAGCAAAGCAAGGAGTTTTTTGCTTATGTAAAAGTCTACCAAATTACTGGATAAATGTAGGGTGTCATGATGTAAGTCTCGAATTGACTGCTCTTCCTGTGACTATCTGACTATATATATTTCCTGTGTAGTATTGCAGTGTGTTCCTGTAGACTGACTCTAATGGGTACCTTATTTCTCTTCATTTTACGACAGAAACTTACCCCTAAATTCAACATGCGTACATTACATTACTTTACATTAGAATCCTGACATTCTAGTTTCCTACTCTCTCTCGTTTTCTCTATGCTCACGTAGTTAAACACGAAGTACGTTACATTACAATGCAAACTAGTACAACAACTACAAAGAACGGAGCACATCCAGCGCCAACATCGTTTAGAGACTTTAGGAGACGACACTAGAAGCGTGTAATCTGCATAAACTATGGATGAGACTCTCTCCACACTACACCAGACAGTTAACTACTCTACTACAATGCAGTAACATAGCTTAAAGTCAAACTGTCTATATACTTAGACCATACGATCAACTATTACACAAGTTTACGTTCTATACTTGTATAAGGTTCCTAGATAGGTACTTCATGTCATGCAGCTTGTCCACAGTATCCAAATAAGATATATATAAAGATAGGTAGCGTAAACGGGTAAACGTAACTATCAAAGTTGTGATGTTGTATTAGTTGGATGCGAGAATCTTTTGGTGTAAAGTTCTGTGCGTGTCTCAGCAGATTCATAGCTCACGCTCAACTCTTCTTTCAGTAAGAGCCAAGCTATTTCACTCAATTTCCATTTCAACGACAACACTAAAGATTTCCAATGAGATTTCCTCCTGTTTTCATTGTACAGCCTGTTTCTCGGATACTGCGTTGTACACTCTTTCTGCAGGAAGTGTAGTTTAGTTACTGTATCCGAAACTGAGATTTTGGGAAAAGATTTCTCTACTCAATTATCACATAGAGTTAACAGTATTTCTTTCATTGGCAGAGCCGATAGTCAAGAAAGACCAAGATCATAGTACACTTGTTTTGTTATATACAAGATTAATTTTCTTTATATCTCCGTCACTTTCAGTTTCAACTGTCTGATTAAGCATCGACAAAGAAATAAATCAACGGTCATGAACAATTGTCCATATACTTACTTCTCTTTTCGGAGTCGTATGCAATGGAAACCAAATAGAATTCGGTAATTTATCAGTCAACTTTCCTCGTTAATGGATATCTTGCTAACATTACAGTAAATTTCATTATTTCGTTAGATTTTACACAACAATGTTTTTGTAAAGACAAAGGCCAGTATCTGTTTTCATAGTTTTTTGGGCCCCTCAGTTTTCCAATGTTCGCATAAATTTAGAAGTCTAATCTTTTAAATACTAATTTATTGACAT
>JABASD010005820.1:0-11514 GCA_019776165.1 Pogonognathellus flavescens
CCCCCCCCCCCCCCTTTTCTCTACATGTGAGGGTATCGTTTTTTTGGAGGAATTTTTAAAGATAATTACCTTACCTTGCCTATTTCCGATTAAAAATGACTTGATAATATTAAGCAGTTACTGTTGGCTGAAAGGGATATTTTTTGCTGGAAGTTTTGTACGATCTGTTTGAAACTGATTTATGTTTGGAAAATCTTTCATCAGTGCTTCCGGGGCAATTTTTCGGGATATAATTTCATTTAAGACTTTTCCGAATCATGAATCGGCAAGGTACATATTTAAAGTGCACAAAGACAAAAACCGCTGCCCTTATAATCATTCCAAGTATGCAAAAACTCATTTTTAAGTGAACGAAATATTTATTACTTATTTATATAAGAAACTTAAAAGATGTAAAATGTAAACGTTTGTGATAGTTATTATTGCTAATATTATGTATTCGTTTGCAGATATTTGATATTTTTTGATGACGGTTCTGCTCAATATGTTAAACACAAACATGTACGCCTTGTATATGGTTCATCTCCTAAAGTTTGGGAAGATGTGTACCCGGATTCTCAATCATTTGTTCAAGACTACCTTTTAAAATATCCCGAAGTCCCATTAATTGCTGTCAGCCTGAATTCTATTATAACTGCTGAATGGAATGGTATTTTGAGTTTTATGTTTGACTTAATCTGTATTATGTATAGATATTCTTTATCTTTAACTCAAATTGTAAAATCTTTTATGATTTATAGGAATACCGTGGCCTGCTAAAGTTTTGGAAGTGGATAACTCTCTGACAAAGTTACAATTTGAATGTACCAATCATACTGAATGGATCTACAGAGGTAGCAAGAGATTGTTAAAGTATCAAACTAAGAAAATGAATACCTCGAATGAAACTCAGTATTCAGTTTTAAATAGTGAAATCTTTGGAGAAATTAAAAAATATCATAACCCCATCATTAGTTCCGTGAGATCATGCATTGAGTATGAAGGTAAACTAGAGGTAATTATTACATTATAATATAATTAATTTTTGTAGTCGTACAATGGAAAAAAATGCTTTAATACTAAACTATTTGTAATTAAATTTTCCAGCCTATTAATTTTCCTTGCAGTGAAGTCAATAATAAACAATGTGATATTGTTCATCTGTGTACGCAAAGATGCGTGCCCCGTTTTTCCTACAAAGATTTCCTAACAGTACCACCCATGGCAATTCCTTTATTTCTAGGATTTAAAAGGTCAGTCAAAATGTTAAAAATGGAGTACACTACACTGCGAGTGCGATTGGGTTTTAAAAATGAAATTAATTTTTAGAGTCATAGATGATCGTTCTGTCTACTACAAAGGACCTTGCGGGAAAATTTTCAGAAACTATGCTTATCTTCATCAATACCTTCTCCGGACAAATTCAAATTTGGGCATAGATTTATTTTCGTTGGACAAATCAGTGAGATGCTCCAGTACTTTTGTGCCAAAGACAGCGCATTATAAAATTAAGGTGTAAAACCATTTAACCGTATTTTTTTATTGAGTTTCAATATCATATTTTATTAGAGTTCCATATTTATGTATATTATTGGATTCAAATGTTTCATAAGTTACTCAGTCTGTAAGTCAAACGAATATTATAGCATAAGGCTAATAAGGCAATTAGAAACGTAAACAGGAAACATTTTACATATTACATTTCTGTTATGAATGATCGAAAGATTATAGAAATTTCAGTGATATTCGCTCACATGATTCTTAAAAATATATTGAATTGAGCCGTTAGAACTTATTTGGAATCTAAAACAAACTTCTTTTGCGGTTTACAGGACATGTCTCACGGTGTAAATATTGTGCCTATCGAATGTGTGAATTCATTGGGAATGGACATGCCAGGATACTTCGAGTACAGCAATTCTAGATTGCCTCAAGCGGGAGTGGAAATAAACTATGATGAGGATTTTCTTGCCTGCTGTGATTGTGTAGATGATTGTGAGGTAATTCACCGTTTCTTTGTGCCGTTGTCATAATTCTCGTATATGTACAATTATTTGATAGACTTGGAGTAACAATGAACAATTTTTGTTATAGGATCAAGAAAAATGTTCTTGCTGGCAATTGACATTATCAGGATCTGCATTTTCTAACCATAACCCGAGTCCTTCTGTGATTCCACCAAGAGGTTATGAAAATAGAAGACTTTATGATTTCATTGTCAGTGGAATTTATGAGTGTAACAAAAGGTTCGTCACTGTTATAAAGTACTAGCAACGATACAATTGCTGCATTATTATAATTCAAAATGAAAATTATTTAAATACAGGTGCCGATGCAGAAGTACTTGTTTAAATAAAGTAGTTCAAATTCCATCTAGAATTCCTATGCAAATATTTAAAACTGCAAATAAAGGTTGGGCAATTCGACCTTTGTCTGATTTACCTTTCGGATCCTTCATTTGCACGTATGGTGGACAACTTTTAACCGAATCTAAAGCTAATGAGGTAAGAAAGCCATTGCAGCTAAACACTTTTCATGAATACACAAAGACATTTAAAACTGACTAATAAATGAATATTGTAATATTTATAGTAAACCTAATTATTATTTGTATTAGGATGGGAAAAGATTTGGCGATGAATATTTGGCCCAAATAGACTACATAGAAATTGCTGAATTTGTACGGTGAAATAATTCTGAATTTTAAATCTATAACCTAGTAGTTGTAAAAGGCAGAAAAATAACGTAGCTATTTAATTTCAATTATCTGTAAAATAATTTGTTTAATTGTTTAGCGATTCAAAGTTTGAAATACAAGTAGATACATAGTTATTACGGAGAACCAAACTCCGAATTACAATTTTCTAGATAGTAATGCAGCACTACTCCTACCCGTTTTGCAACCGAACAAAGTTACCGAACAAATATCCACTTGTATCGCAATGATTTATGTTAGTAAAGACCTATAATTATTACACTACTTTGACAATATTAAGTAGCATCACTTAATTATATAAAGTCTTACTACTCACAAAATCGCAACAGTGTAATTAATTGTCTGATATTTCTTTCCCTGGTCAATTTTAACAATACTCAAAGTAGTTATGCTCTTAAACGCTTAAAAATTTACACTTTGCGTCATGTACTTCATTATTGCTGACAGTACTAAGTACTAAACCATACCCAGATGGGGAAATATTCATTTGTTAGAGCGAACAATAAGCAAAGTGGTCCTAATTTAGGTGGGCGCTAGAAGAGTTAGAAATCCAAAAGGGAAGTAATTTGATAGGGGAGAATTAAGTTGTGTTTTGTAAAATTATTTTGGACATTTTTAAATTAATTAAAACTATTTTTTGGCATTTTTTCTAGGGTTGAATGAACAGAAATAGAAGATTCGATGACACAAAGTTTATTCAACCCTAGAAAAAAAGCCAAAAAATAGTTTTAATTAATTTAAAAATGTTCAAAATAATTTTACACCAGACACCACACAATTAAATTCTCCTCATCAAGTTACTTCCTCTTTTGGATTTCCAATTCCAACTCTTCTAGCGCCCACCTGAAGTAGGACCACTTTGCTTGTTGTTCGCACTAACAAATGAATATTTCCCCGTCTGGGGATATCCTCCGTTTGGGGTAAGGGCCCCGAGCGGATGCCCGGGCTTTTTTATAGTAAGTCTATATTATGTTAAAATATATATTTTGTAAAATGTTTTATATGCAGCATAAATTCGGATATGAAGAGGAAGTAAGCCCAGATGTTTCAGATGTTGAAAGTGACATCGTTGAAGAATCTCCTTGTTCATCAAAAACTGCGAGTGAGTATATGGACAAAAATATGATAATAATTCCTTAAAAGAGCATTTACAATTAATAGAAATGATTTGTGGAATTGAAACAGATTTAGAAGAGGTGACAATAGGAACTAATTTTACAACACACATGGGACTCAATACTTCGTTCACCAAAGTAAGGAGGAAAACTCGACAGCTATTCGGCAAAGATGAACAAATATATGTGATGGATGCTAAAAGTGTTGGAAATATAGGCCGCTATTTAAATGTAGGTATTTATGTTAAGTTGCTTCAACATTTTTAACTCCCTGCATCACCCTTTCTTCAAAATGGATTTATGTATTTGATTATTAATTACTTTTGAATGCAATTGTTGGGATTTAGCATTCGTGTGAACCGAACGTATTCGTGCAAAATGTATTGGTGGATTCACATGACATCCGCTTTCCATGGGTCGCATTTTTTGCTTCACGGACTATCAAAGCTGGAACGGAGTTAACGTGGAATTATAATTATACTATAGACAGCGTACCTGGCAAAAAGCTATACTGTCATTGTGGAACCCCTAGGTGCAAGGGAAGATTGTTGTGAAGAGATTATTAAAGGGAACTCAGAAATATCAATATTAACTGTGCATTTAAGCGCAGTTAATATTGATATTATTCAAAACAGTCAAAATCGAATTGAATATACAAGTACTTAAGAAAAAGAATATTATATTTGGCTGAAAATAATGACAATTAAATTATGGATCAATAGTCTCTTACTATCCCACCCGGACTCCTGGAATCAAATCTTGACCCCCTGGAACGGGTCCAAGATTTGACCCCCCTGGCCAGCCATTGGCTGCCCAGTGTACAGTGGGAAAAACTCTGGCCTGCCTTTGCCTCTTTTAACTGCATTTTATTGACCAGGGGGTCCGGTGGGATAGTTCTTGTCTCTATGAATTGTGCTACTAAGTCATTAATTTTAGTTTAATATAGAGTTTAGGTCATGTCATAATGTCCTGTCATGATGTACAACGAATTAAATAATAATGATAACTTCAACTTTATTTTTGATAAGCGTAATTTATGTAAACTTACAATTATAAAAGAATAAATTAAATTGTCAACCATGTGTTGAACTTGAATTTTCTGGGTTGTTATCTGCATTTGATTTATCAATAGTATCCATAGGTTCATCCGCTCCAACTGCTTCAGCTGGTTTTTCAATTATATTCGTTTCCTCAAAGACAATGGGCGTAGGGTCTAGATGACCTTTTTTAAGGGTGTCATCTTGCTCCTGCAATCATTTTACATAATTATTAATAAACATGTTAGGTTTTAGTACGGTGTTATAAAACATTAAAAAATAACAAAAAATCATTGTAATTATTACTCTTACCATCAATTCAGGTTTATGTAGTTCTCCCATAATTTCAATTCTTTTCATATACATGCCATATACAAACCCAGCCATTTGTGGCATATCGTCCATAACCATTGCATCACTTCCAGGTTTAGCGTTTAACAATCTTGAGGTTGGCATAACTTCTTCTGGATGCAAGTGCAACTTAGATGGCCGCTGAGTTAGCTAGAAACGTTAAAAACAAAATTGCAAAATGAATACAGAGATGAAAACGAATATGAAATTACAAAAAAAGGAAATTTTTAACTTCTATCACCTTAAGCTAATTAACATTATTAGGTTTACTGTGACTCACAATTTTAAATGCAGGGGTTAACTCAAAACAATTGGCAAATAGGGAAATTCTGGCAAAAATGTACAATCCAAGACGTGCTCGAGACATAGCTACCACAAGACGGCGAACATCTCGAAGATGCCCGACTGTTTTTGTACGAACCAAAGAAAGAAGAATATAGTCGTTTTGTTGACCCTGGTACTTATCCACCGTTGCTATCTGCACATTATAAAAGAAGAAAATGGTGAACAGTTATTCAATTTTGACCATCAATTATATAATTAACTATAAATTAGTTTTCTTCGTACTTTATAAGGAAATCCAATCATTGGATTATCTCCACATCTTCTCGATACAACATCCCGAATTAAGGCCTTTTGCCCGTTGTAAGTTGTAAGAATGGTTATCTTCTCGGCAGGATAACCAAGTAATCGCATGTACATAAAAGTGGCTACAACATATTCAGCTTCAGCCAAATTCTGCAAATGCATACATACAGATATTCCAATGTTAATATCACAGAAAAAATTTAAATAGTTAATGTTTTGAATTGATGAAGAAGATAAATAAGAGTAAGCGTTTGTAAGTTTTACCTGGAAAAAGTAAGCGCTTGGTTCAGATTCACCAACACCATTATAATCTCCTACATTTATCAATTGATAATCAAATGAAAATCCAGGATTTGCAAGTTGATAATCCAGTCTTTCTTTTACGTGTGGCAAATCACCCAAATTCTTGTATCGCCATTTGTACAAACAAGATATGCTGTAATAAAAAACATAATTTTAATAAATTCCGAAAAAAAGTTACTAGAAATGCATACCCACAAATTAAACTGCAACAATACTTTACCTAGGTCTTGCACGACCCTGTGCATCTAATTCAACAGTAGGAACACCTAACCGGACGAATCGAGCGAAAAGCGATTGTTCCATATTCCCGTACTTTTGGAATGCCATATTTTTGATGACCGGGGGCAATTGATGATGATCTCCAATCATAACCCAGCGTTTCAGTCTAATGCGCCCTTGCTCCGGATTCTGAAGTAGAAGGGGGATAAATGTTTCTATCTCCAATATTTGAGCAGCCTCTTCCATCAATATGTTGTCGTATTGAAATACTGAAATAGCAAAACAGATTTCAATGAATTGTTGCTTTTAAAACTGGTGAAATATTATGTTGAAGAAATCTTTGTTTTGTTAATGATAAACTGTTAAAAATCTTCATTATTTTAATTATATAATCACTCACTTAGATCTACCAGTTCTCGCCTCTTAAGTGCTGCATGAGTACAAGTCATGGCAATTATTTTTGCTTCTTTCACAAGAAGATATCTTGAACGGTCCAAACCCGTCCTCAACAGTTCGAAAGCTCTGAACTCGTCCAATTGCTCAAATACTCGCTTTATGTATCTATAACATGAACATATATAGATGATAATATTATGCTAGAATCTACTTAATTTGACTTTAAACATATCACCAACATATTTCTAATTGTCTAGAACTAGGTACCTATATAGAATAAAGAATACTACATATTTGTATTTGGAACTACTTTACCTGAAACAACCGTTTGCAATTTCCATGTCATCTTCGATACTTTTCTTCGGGAACAATGGTTGAGGAGCATCCTCAAAAAATCTGTTAAAGGGGAAGGCCTGTTCAATGCTGTCTGTGGAAAGATCCTGCAAATGCGGACAAAATCGTTAGACAAATTTCCGGATAATGAACTTGATTTATTGAAGAATTGGTATAACGATTTATAATGCAATATAATATCTTTATTATTACCTTGCCAGCTTTCACAGTGTTCATGAAATGCTCCCAACGAGCCAAAACATGATGTACAAAGAAGAAGCCGCTTGTTTCGCAAGTGTAAGCCACATCACCAGCGGCATCAAGAGACTGCTGCAATTTTTCTACTTGATTGAGTAGTTCAATTCTTTTTGCAAGGACATAATTGACTCTACCGTATCTACTGAAATCCTTTTCAGTATCCAACTCCTCTTCACCGTGACCTAAACGTAGCAAATGCCGTTCGTCTACATCCAAAGCAATAATTTTCTCAAAGAGCTGATTCAATGCTTGATTAGAATGCGTAACAATTAGTGTCCGTTGTTCAGGAAAATTGTGATAAATGTTGGAAATGATTTGAGTTGCAACATCTGTTTTTCCTGTTCCCGGTGGACCTGAAATTATAATTATGTAAGTTTATAACAATTCAGTTCGGTTCAACAATAGCAACAACAATAATAACCAATAAACACACTTTAATAATTATGGTATAATTTTAATTACCAACGACCAAAGTTAATCCCGGCTGCATTCCACTTCTAATAGCTTCCACTTGTGTAGGAGTGAATGGGACTTTATTTCTGTGAATATAATTTATTTCATTATAATTATTTGTGTTCAGGCCAAAAATCTAAGTTACATATTAAGATGTTTCATTCAGACTCATATTTAAAAGTTCTTTACTCCAATTAGTTATACATTCTTCGTAAACATGTACTTGCACAGTGTTCACAAACAAGTACAACAATTCAGCTTAGTGGGTGGGTGGACATGTTTGTTTGTGATGAAAAATGAAAGAAAGATGAAAGAAAAGGGACGCTGAAAAAAACCTCAATTTCTACTTTTGTGTTATTTTTCTACTGTGCTCTACTCACGATTTAAAATTTTTCTTCAACACACTTTATAATTTTAATTTTTAAATATTATGCAATGCATAAATAAATACTGCACAAAGTAAACAGCTTACAAGTTTGGAAGATTTGCAGGATACGGTCCACGGTTTGAAAGCACATACGGTTCTACTGTCAAAATTTTCTCTCGTTCTGTTTTTTCTTCGTCCTTGTTTTCAACATCATGAAAAGTAACTCTACAATAAATAATGCAATACAGTTGCAATTTAGATCGGGACAAAAATTACAAAGATTAATGCCATCGTTTACTAAGGACATTTTACTTGCACTTCTACATTGTATTGCTGAACTTACTTAAACGGACGCTCAATACGACCTGGGTCATTTTCGTTTTCCTTAATATTAATCTTATATTCAGGAAAACTCTGCTTCAAATGAGTAAGATCCAAAAATGTATCATTAAAGTCCAATAGCGATAGTTCATTTGACATTCTGTAATATAAGAATAGGTATAATAGCATAATTTCTTAATGAACGCAGAAAGGGGGAACATTTTATGTTTATTTTTATTCTCACCAAACTAATATAATAAAACTTTTTTATGTTACCTTGAATAATGAGCAGATCCAGGATCGCCATATCCCAAAACAACATCGTGCAACCAATCGGGAACAACACAGTTAATATTCATTAAATCCCTTATCGTTTCCAAAACTGCTTTAAAATTGTTTTCTTTTGGTTTCCGCCTCAAAATAACATTGAATGTTTCGTAGACATCCTAAAGACAAGTTTATTATACAGAATCATTACTATGTATTACAATGTGTCAAAAAAATCACGTAACATACTCAATACTTCACGTAAAAATTAGGGTTTTAAGGTACCTCTTTGCCAGCACTGATTCCGTCCATGTCAATCCTGTACTGATTGGAATCCAATATTATTCGAAAAGTACGACTGTCACCAACCAAATGCGGTCTTGGTTCCGGACCTTCTTCTATGACTCTTCCATTAGCATCCAACATACCCTCAACTTCACATCCTCGCACATATGCCAATCCAACTTGTGATATGAAATCTCCTTTTAAGTCGTACCGAACAGCTGTAAAAATTATAAGTATATAATAATTAGCATTTAGTCAATGGGTATTTCGTGTTCGATACATGAGGTGTGTAGTTAGTGGGCACAGTAGTGACTTGCTAAATAAAATTGTTAATAATAATTAGTATACTACAAAATAAGTTTAAAATGTAAAATGTAACTCACGATCAGAATTGGGAGGTTTTACAGTGAGTAGAAAGCAAGCATCGTGTTTTCTCAGAGACTCCCATTCACTCTTCACTTCATTTCTCACGCTGAGATTCACAGTAACATCAGCTCGAACCCTCGACGGTTTACTTTCTCCCAAATTAGGTTTCGCAACCTCAACCACGGCAAAACGAACTACAGGTTGGGCCATTCTTGCCCATCCGTGAAAAAGACAAGAACCACTTTCTGCTTGCCATGGTTTAAGACGAAACACTGCGTCCTCAATGTCCTGACGAATTTGATCTGCAATTCACACATATTAATGTATCAAATCAAATAAATTTGGGTACATTATGCTAATAATTTGAAGCTAATCTTAAAAAAAAATTATTATTATGAACGAACATGTTGATTCAAGACGAAATAGTTGAAAATTTCTTAGTAAATAGTCATGAAGAGTTAAAAACTGTAGATTAAGTTTCGGCAATGCCAATACTTGTCCAGATGCGCTGTGATAGTCGGAAGGGACAACGTTTTCATCCCATATCATTTCTTCTGTGGGATACAAAGCCATTGCGTTCAATTGTTTAAGTTGAGACATCCTCTTTTCGTATTTGAAAACCAAAATTTCTAACAGCAATTGTTCCTGAATAGTGTCATCTGCGGCGTCATGAATTAAATGCAAAGAGGCTGCAAGCTCTCTGATTTGCTCCACACTATATAAAAATAAAATATTTTATAAAATGGATCCATAATAATCATAATAACTAATAACAAATAAAATTTACCAATTGCTGACTTTACATACCTCAGTGCACGAAAATTTTTCATTATAGCCCCTCTTGTATCCACGCTGTTCACATTACTGAGGGCAAATTGTCTCATTTCAGGGAATTTCATGAATAGTGTTTGCTAATTATAAAATACAAAACCAAACGATAATTAATTAGCAATTACACATTACAAAGGATATTACACTTATATGTGAACTTTTAAATGAAAAGTAACTCGTTTTAAATACCTGTAATGATGTAATTTTTTGATAGTGTACTGTCATTACTTCCAGTTCTGTCATTGGATCTCCAGTCTCATTACATATTTCGAAGTGAGCATAAAATTTTAATCTGTCCAGGAGCTACAAATTGAAAACAATGGAATCAATTACACGTAAGTACAATACAAAATTAACTAATCATAAGATATACAAACAACTGACAATTTACCTGAGAAAATAAATGACCATCTCCATGCTCCAAAATTGGACAAAGTTGACATTTAACAATTAAATGTAGGTCATCGATTAATACATTTATGTAACGTCTAGTCGGAAGCAAAGCTTGGAGATCAATCATGAGTTCCAAAAATCGTTCACAGTACAATAGAAACTCTCTGTCTAACTCTTCTTGCAAATAATCTTGAATTTCAATTATTTCTAAAAAGTTCTGAATTAACTTTTGAAAGAAAGTGCGACACAACACATTCTGCTTTTGTTTTTCTTGATCTTCCTTTTCTTCGCGCTTTAGCAGCGCTTTCCAATATTTACGCCACTTCGGGAATCGCTTAAATTCTTCTTCACGCCGACCCTATTTGAAATGCATATATAAAATTAAAATGTGGATATCCATAATTTTATTGCAATGAGCATATAAATGTGATAATTTACGACTTACCTCAGTCAAGCAATGCCAGACGTGAAGGGAAATTAAAGTTTGAACTTGCTTACGCACTATATCCACTTCAAGAGAAGAAAATGCGCATCCCAGAAATAATATAATAGTACTCCGCTCGTGAATGGAAATTGCTTGTTCGTTTAAGATTCCAGATAAAACATTGAGGAAAAACTTTGAAAACTTGTCTTCATCTTTAAGAAAAGTCTAATAACAAATATATAACAAATCATTAACATTTCACATAGCATACATATTTAATAATTTAAATTAAATTGTGATTATATGACGGTAACAAATGGTACAGCTGCGAGAGCGAAGGAACACAATATGTATCTCTATTCCACCCGAAAATTAAAAAAATTGGAATAAGTGTAGTTTACATCGGGTTTAGGACAGGGTTGGCATGGTGTTTAAACCACACTGACAGAAACCTGGCAGAAACCTGGTAAAAACCATGGTGGCAAAAACTGAGTTTTTGACACAAGTGACAG
>JABASD010005821.1:0-11514 GCA_019776165.1 Pogonognathellus flavescens
GGGGGGGGGGGCTCAAGCCCGGTGAGCCCATAAGTTATTACGCCTTTGTTTGCGGACACGAAACTATGTAAGTAATAGTATAAGACTTGTAATATTTGACAAATATAAGCAAAAATAAAACTGTTATTTATGTCTGTTAGTGACCCTAAACAGTTCTTATAACCCATGACTCACGTTTTCAGTCGAAACACTTAACTAATATCTATGTTGTTTCTTTAACTCAATGTTTTGCTATATTATTATTAAATTATACGAATAAATAAGTATATAACAAGTGATAGGCTTATAGACACTAATGCACAACCTGATTGTTATTGATTATTAACGAACATTTGTAGAATTCTCATAAACAGTTATTACAGCAGATTTGTGATAAACTTTTACTTGCACCGGTAAAGCTTCAATATTTTTATAGTATTGCTTCAAATCATAGATCGTTCGTATGTTTGCAATTAATTGAAACCAAATGACACATAAATACCATTCACACCAATTTAGTTTATTGTAACTCATTATTTTGCAGTTATAGTTTTTCCAACTACGTTATTAAAATAACATGCTAGTTACAAAATCAAGGACTGGGAAAATTGTATATACCAGAATTGAAAATTTTTATTGCCGTTACAGCTGGAAATTAAAAATACCTAGGTATTATATTTTTGAATAAACCATGGCAAACTGGTATAATAAAGTAGTAGAACGGAAGGGAAAACTTGCATGATATTATTAAAATCTTAATATAAAATTCGTATTTTGTGTCAGATGAACTATAGCTAAAATTACTCTCTAACTAAAATATTTGAGACTTTAGTACGCGTCTGTTCTAAAAATATTAGCATTATAGTTGAATGTATATAAAAAACAAAGTCAAGAAAATTCATTGCTGTATAGAATTAATTTGTGTGGTTTGTGTAACCATTCAATTTGATATTTCTTTCTAACAAAAAACGAGGAAATACCTTTGCGGAATAATTTCCTAGCCCAAAATAATTCTGAAGCTTAGAAATATCTAATATCTTGTACTACGTACGGCGTGCACTTTTCATTTATTTTCATACTGGGAGATGTACAAAATAATCAGGAAGCATAATTTAAATAATATGTTGATTGTATTTACTATTTTTATAAGGTTGTAAGACCGACGGACAAACATCCGGAAATTATAATACAGTAATGTATATAGAGAGTAAAAAATTAAAAATTGACTGCTTTTCTTTTTTCTTGACTTCCATAGTACAAATCAAAAAGATATTTCCACTGATATTACGAAGAAAGTCCTTGATATAAATTTTACCTCAGTTAAAATAATGATGGGCGTGTTTAAAGTCCACCTCTTACACATTCCTGGCATATTATCCACCAAACCAATTCGTCCTATCAAACAAAAATATGAACCCTTTATAAGCACTGAAGAGACCATTATTATTATATTTAATAAAATTGCTGTATGTTAACCTTGGAAATAAAATGCATTCCTTTGCAAATAGTTTTTAACTTCTTGAAACCAAAATTTGCCTAAACCTCAAATCGTAGAAGACAGTCGGCGTGACCCGTGAACATTCCCTATATAGTGTCGCACAGCTTTACGATTCATGAGTAAATAAGCTTGCTATGTTCCTTCCGGTTCTTTCTGCTGTTGGTCTACGTATATTATAAGAGTTTGGAAATCTTTTCTAGATACGCCCTTGGTAACGACTGAACTAACAAATTGCAGTAAATATTAGACTCAGTAATTTCAGAAGGTAAAACGTAACGGTAGTGCGTAACACTGAAAATATTAATAATGAAGAATTTTGAATTTAACATGGAAAATCTTATTTACTTGGTGGTGAGATGGGGTAGCCTTCTCGGAGCGATTCCTTACACTTGGGACAAACAGAATTCTATTTTGTCAGTTTCCAAAAGCAAATTGTCGATTTTTAAGTGGTACTGTTTGTTTTTGCTCCCCTCGTTGTATTTGCCATACACTTTCATTAACGGAGTGTATCAAAAATTTAGCAACGATAATATAACCGCGTCAGTGTATTGTTTCCTTCTCTCTGTTCCTCAAATAAGTATTGCTTCAATAATGGTGGCTACTGCCTTGCACGTTAAGGAGATTCCGCTCATGGTCAATCAAGTAATGGCAATTGGAAGAGATATAAATGGTAAGTGGAATAATACAACATTATCCGCAGTTGTATAACCAATATTTAAATTAATACTTGCAATTTTCAAATTGACTTCAAATAATTTGCATGATCTTTAATTCATAATTGCGTGCTGATGGTGGTTCCATAAATGAAAGAAAATAATGACTAATACCTAAATCCTAACCTAATATCTAACCTAATTAATACATAAATTAATCAACCATTCAAAACGGTTGTAATAAAGTAGCGTCAGATACACAATTAATTGTTAATTAACATTTGTTTACTGCTTTCAACTCATTTGTAAAATAAGTCGTCAATTGTGTTGTTGTCAACCGTTTTGGCACTCTATGAACGAAATAAGTTGATTCATCGTAGAGATATCAAATTACATGATACACAGACATACAGACAGAGCGTTCCTATAAATATTGAGTGTCACCGATTGACTCCATTTTCAAAGTAGACCTTTGCTGTGACCCAGATATTACGTTTGAGAAGTTTGAAGGGATTGTGTTGATGAGTAATGGTGGTTACTGACAGACGAATGGACGCAGACTCCATTCTTATAAACCATCTTTCGCTACCATGGGCTTTAAATACAATTTTTAATATTTTACAGACCTTTACTCTTTGCGGACTGGAAACAAGAAGGGTAAATCGAAAACATTGCTCTGGTACACCCTTCCTCTTATGTTTATTCTACCATTCAGAGCTTTAGGACTTTACACCCTAAAACCGCAACTGTCATGTTTTCCAACAAGCTATTTGCTTGCGCTCCCGTTGGCAAAGGATTATCCCGTATTTTATTACGGAATTTTCATGTTCGCTGGCATGATTATAACCTGGGGAGCATTTGCAATGTTTGCTTTTATTTGGTTTCATACAGCAATTATTTTTGTCTCAATAAAGGAATATCGCTTCGTAATGCAAGAAATAAAGTGAGTGATATTGCATTGAAAATGTTTGGTACATACATAGCTATTCCCAAGCCGAATCTATACTAACTATTTACTTATTAAATAAACTGTTCTGCTTTCTAAGGTGGGGAAAAGCCGACGGATTGGAAATAAGAACTGGGATTGTTTGTTAATAAATTTTTTCCACTTGGAAATCTTAAAATTGCTGGACAGATTCATTAAGAGATTTAGGAATAATCATTTTTCCTCACCTTAGAAAGCCAAACGACTAAGTATATATGTGTAGCCGCCTTGGTTATTCCCAAAATTCTCTTGAACATTTGAAAATGTGTCATGTAACAATGATTTTTGTTTTTATTTAGTTTGAAACGGAAGAAATATAGAACGATAGCGGCTCTAAGGGAACCCGAACTTGTATTTCAATTGTACAAGTCATTTGAAATTTTAGTAAAAATGATGAATGGCATTTATAGTTATCCCTTAATTGTTATGCAACACAGTTTAAAAAGAGCAACATATTTGTGTTTTTATTGTATTTTCCGTAAATTTAATGAGATGGAAACACTTATCTTGATCATGATGGGAATCTTTTCGGTGTACATGATATTGGTTTGGTGTTTCTTATTATGGGGTACTTCCACTGTTTATCATTCCTCTCGCACATGCATCAAATCTTGGAAAACCCTTCAAGGGAACTGCGTACGTGAAAACAAGGAAATAGAAAGAATTGTACTAGCATGTAGGCCCATGAAGATGTATATGGGACAATTTTCATTTTCCACAAAAAAGAAAATTCCGACATACTTGAATTCATTGTGTAAAGGAACAATTGAAATGCTCCTCACATTTTAATAATCTAAGCAGCATTTAAATTGCTCCTAGGTATAATTGTTTCAATTTTAATATATTTTATGAATTGTAGCACCTATTAATGACCATGTCCATCTTTTTTAAAGCTGTTTCACTTTTAATTTCACACTTTGTATTTTTTTTTCTACTGCTTTCCGACGTGTCTATAATCTTATGTTAAATTATGTGTTCAATTCAAACAAAGACAAACCCGGTGTGTAAAAGATGTGTGTATTATTATTCGAAAAATAGGCGTTGAAATGCTGATAATTATTCCAAAATGTTTGTATGATTCAAGTTTCTTCTCATACCAATTAAATAATATTCGATGTTGTTTCTTTTACTCAATGTTTGTACCAGATGTTATTAAATTATGTAAGTATAGCAGTGATAGGTTAAATGCACAACTACGTACCCATAGGGAAAGCAATGGAGGCATGTCCCCTCCCCAAATCAGAAAAAGATGGTATTATTTGCGGCGAAAAGTGGCAAATTTGCATTTTTTGTTGTTTACCTATTTAAGTTATTTTTACTCTTTGATATATATTGCTGCGGTTATAGTTTGTCAACAATATTATCAAAATTACATGTTAGTTAAGAAGGAGTACCTAGTAATATTATACATGTGTACAAGAAACAAGCTATTGCAAATAATTATTGCACCTAGAAAATTACAAATATTATATGGTTGAACAACAAATTAGTCGGCATAATTTAATTGAGAGTTAATTTCTTTATATTCGTGCGGTGTAAGCAAAAAAAACGGAGAATAGCGTTCCTCAAAATAAATAACTGTCATTGAAATAATTGAATCATTTGTCTAACTATTATAGTGAGGGTTGGCTACACTCACGGGGAAGTTGACGTTTCTGCATTACTAAAAATGAGGAAGTACTTTTGCGGAAATATTTTATGATTCCTGGCGTAAAAACTTTCTTAAACTTATAAATAATTTACTAATAAATTAAAAATTATTATACAAAGTATTCAAAATAATGTGCAGTACGTACGTTTTTAATTTTTTTATATACGGAAGTTATACATAATAATGAGGAAGAAAATATAAACATACTTACAACTTACTACTTACGTGTACTTACAACGGAGCATGTTTTATTTTAGTCTTCCTTAAATTAATTTGGAAGTACCCGGAAGTATAATATCACTCATATCCCAAAACAATTCTTAATATAAATCATTTAATATCTGTAGCAGGTGCGTTTTTCAACTATTTTGATGCTGGAAGATGTGGGAGCGACAAATAAACACACAGGAATCCTACTAATACAGAGTTGTGTATATAGAAAGTAAAAAATAAGTAGATATGGCTGCCAACCGTTTTCTTCGCCTTTTTTGGTAGCACAATAAGTTATAAAGATGTGTACAAATATTACAGAAAAGTTTCTTGATAGTAAAATTATATCTTGCAGCAGTTAAAATAATGCTAGGTATGCGTGTGTAAGTTCCACCTCTCTTATGTATACCTCATAGATACTCTATTATGTACTATACCATACATACTAAAATATGAAAACTTTATAAACCTTGAAGAAGTATAATATTATGTTTCTATATATAACGAAGGTGATATTTATATTTTCTGTTGAAGTAAAACGCTTACTATTAGGCGTAAATATTTTTTAACTCTCTCAAAAACACTGACCTAAAAATATCGAACTGTAAATAAGACAGTAAACATTCTCAGTAATGCCAGAACTGCTTGACTCATGA
This sequence comes from Pogonognathellus flavescens, assembly GCA_019776165.1. NCBI lineage: Eukaryota > Metazoa > Arthropoda > Collembola > Entomobryomorpha > Tomoceridae > Pogonognathellus > Pogonognathellus flavescens. Next base: position 5,633 of record JABASD010005821.1, read on the forward strand.
GTAAATAAGATACAATGCTTCCGTTGTTTCCCTATACAAGAGCTAGCAATTGTTTTTGTTCCGACTGTATTTAACGAAAGAAAGAACAAATTGTAGCAAAAAACAGCATTAGATTCAGTAATTTCAAGAGGTAAAACTGTGGTGCCTAGTACTGAAAAATGTACACAATGAAGAATTTTGAATTCAACATTGAAAATTTTATTTACTTGGTGGTGAAATGGGGCAGCCTTCTTGGAGCTAATCCTTACACTTGGGACAAACAGAATTCTATTTTGTCACTTTCCAGAAGCAAATTGTCGATTTTAAAGTGGTGCTGTTTCTTCTTAATCCCCTTTGTGTATTTGCCATACACTATTATTAACGGAGTGTATCAAAAATTTATCATCGATAATATAACCGCCTCAGTGTATTGTTTCCTTCTCTCTGTTCCTCAAATTGGTATTGCTTCAATAATGATGTCTAATGCCTTGAACCTCGAAACGGTCCCTGTCGTGGTCAATCAAGTAATTGAAATTCGAAGAGATATAAATAGTAAGTGGAATTACACTATATTATTTGTTATATAAAATCTATTTTAATTTCAACTGATTTTTATTTGACTATTTCTTATCATTAATTGCACATTGATGGCATAGTTTAAAAAAGCCAGCACTTAGCTTCCAATTTGTCCAAATGGATAAAAGTGGATAAAATGGACCAAATTTAAGAATATTTTGGAAATCAGTAAGGCAAAACTCTTATTCAACAAAGAGCTTCTTAAAATGAAACAAAAGTAATAAACATTTCTCTACACTTGAAATTGTTTTTATCCATTTCATCCATTATTGCTTAGCCAGAGTTTAAAAGAGCCAGGCTAAAATGGATGAAATGGACAAAAAGATTTAAAACATTTCAGGTTTGGAGCAATGTTTATTACTTTTTTGTTTATTTTCAGGAAGCCCTATGTTATAATAAGAGTTTTGCAATAATTTTTTTCCAAAATATTCTTTAATATTTTGATTTAGTCCATTTTTCATTCTATCCACTATGGACAAATTGGACGCTAAGCCAAATACCCTGGATTTTTTTAAACTCTGTGCCTAGCTTTTTTTAAATGCTGAATTGATAGCGCTTTAAATTTAATTTTTGATGTAATATTTTACAGACCTTTACTCATTGCGGACTGGAAACAAGCAGCATAAAATGATAACTCTGCTCTGGTGCACCCTTCCTCTTATGATTATTCTACCGTTCAGAGCTTTAGGACTTTACCTTCTAAAACCGCAACTGTCATGTTTTCCAACAAGCATTTTGCTTGTACACCCATTGGCAAAGGATTATCTCGTAATTTATTACGGAATTTTCTTTGGCTTTGGTGCACTTCTAACCTGGGCAGCATTTGCATTGTTTGCTTTTATTTGGTTTCATACAGCAATTATTGTTGTCTTCATAACAGAATATCTCTTCGTAATGCAAGAAATAAAGTGAGTGAAGTTGCATTGAAAATGTTTGGCAAAAATTTTACTATTCCCAAAATGTTCTTGACAATGTATAATGTAACAATGATTTTTGTTTTTATTTAGTTTGAAACGGAGGAAATATCGAACGGTAGAGGCTCTAAGGAAACCGAGACTTGTATTTCATTTGTATAAGTCGTTTGCAATTTTAGTGAAGATGATGAATGACATTTATAGTTATCCCTACCTTGTTATGCAACACAGTTTAAAAAGAGCAACATATTTGTGTTATTATTGTCTTTTCCGTAAATTTAGTGAGATGGAAACGCTTATCTTGGTTATGATGGGAATCTTTTCGGTGTATATGATATTGATTTCGTGTTACTTATTATGGTCCACGTCCACTGTCTATCATTCCTCGTTCAGATGCATCAAAACCTGGAAAACCATGCAAGGGAACTGCAGACGCGAAAATAAGGAAATAGAAAGAATTGTACTATCATGTAGGCCCCTGAAGATGTATATGGGACAATTTACATTTTCAAGAAAAAAGAAAATTTTGATATACTTAAATTCCTTGTGTAAAGGAACAATTGAAATGCTACTCACATTTTAATACAATATGTATCGATATGACGGACAAGTAGGGCTAATGCAGTAGTGAGACGTAGTAGGCTAGTAGGGCTTAATACAGTATACAGTAGTGAGTATCAAGCAATCAGTTTAGATGTACGTAGTAATATAGGCAACCAAACTTTATTGCTGGAAAAATTGCCTTTGATTAATTGTTTTACTTGTAATACAATTAAGGAATTGTACTGTAAGGTCATGAACATGCCCATCTGTTTTACAGTTGTTTAACTTCTAATTTTAACCTTAACATATTTTAAAATTTCTCCTTGCCCTATACGTGTGGCGAATGTGACTGCTATGAAACCAAGTTATATTGCGTTCGTGCAAATTAGAAATACGTTTCAAGAAAACGATGTGTTTGGTTGCTGCTTTTTTATTTTTTGTTTGTTTTGTTTTGTTATTACATTGTTATTATAATAAACCACTCAAAACGGCTGTAATAAAGTAGCGTAAGTGACACATGTTATTTATGTTGCCGAACTGTTGTTTGGTGTATTTTCAACTGATTTCTTAACTGTTGTTTTTAAAAGTTGTCTACAACAAACTGTTTGACTAATTTTGAGCAAAAGAAGTTGATTTGTTGTCAAGGTATTCAATTACGTTATATATACACAGAGAGACAGACACAAGACGATCGTAGCCGGGAATTTTTCGTGGGGGTGCCAAATATATGATAATGTGATGCACACACGCGCGATTGCAATTTGGGTGAAACGTAAGTAGACAAAACAGTTCGTGCAGGCAAAAAAATCGCATAATTTGAGGAAAATTTAGTTTAAAATCTATCAAAAATACGCCAAAGTCGCTCGAAAATTTTCGTGAATTTATTGGTATTTTGATGGCAAATTGCGTACTTTTCTCGGATAAAAAAAGGGATAAATGTATAGTGGCTTTTCTGAAAATTTCAAACATACTTAATATAAATTGACAAACACTGGCCGACACTTTAGCACCCTTAGCCTAGCCCCAGCACACGGCTACGCAAATGCTTGCGAAGAATACGCGAATTATTATTTCTAAATAAGTATTATGTTTCTAGAAATTGTAGCAATTTCGATTCTTCTCAAACAAACATCCGTTGCGAACGGAAACAAAATTGTATTCATTATTGTGAACACGAATGATAAATAATATATCGACTGAAGAGGTTATGGTACTCGTTGAAGGTTCTATATACTGTATACCCTTGCTGTGTACTAATAAAAAAAGATTTTTACTTTATGTAATTATGTACCATTAGAATGACTTAGTTATAACTTTGCTGGTTAAATTGTGAGTAAAGCTATAGACTGTGAAGTATATATATTGAAATGATTTCTGTCCTTTGATTAGAGATGGTATCTTACATATTTACAGAATGAAGTATCATCATCATTTATCATTTTAAACAATAATAATAATAAAACAATAAACAAACATCCAATCGTGAAATAATAAAATTACAATAATAAGTTTCTTGCCATTCAATACTGAAAAACTAGCCACTAATTTCCCAATTTCCATTATCCCAATGTAGTTTACTTTACAGTAGTAATCTAAGTATCCCACATTTAATGATGAAATAGTACATCCCTGAAATATTAGACCTGTAATAAGACAGGATAATAAATTGTTCACTAGCAATAGCTCTCAATCCGAGTAGAGACAACAATGTAAAATAAAGAATTCCTCACAAGAAACTACAATATAAAATATTACCTAGTCTGAAATTGCAATCTTAGTTGGATACCAATAAACATTTTCTAACAAAAACACTTGCCGCTAAAAATGTTGCAAATTCTGAGCAAAATAACGAATTGTGATTTCAAAATTGAAAATCTAATATATATTGGGGTAACTTGGGGTGGATTTCTGGGATCCGTTCCTTATGAATGGGATAGACAAGAAAATAAATTGTACGTCTCTAAAAACAAAATAGTGCTTATTAAATGGTGGATCTTCCTCACTAACCTTCTCTTATGTACAATATACTTTCTCATAAACGGATTTTACGAATTAATTTGGAATCTGAATATTACTAACGCCGTGTACTGTTTCTTTCCGTGTATGTTTACAATAAGCTTAATCTCCATGACTGTTGCCACTACCACGAATATGAAGACAATTCCATTTCTCGTAAATGAACAATAACTTTGGAACAAAACATAAAGGGTAATAATTTTATGAATACGTGACTGAAAATTAAATTTCCCCACAGTAAGTGTTACAATCAAACAATGAATGATTCAATCAATATTTTTACTATTATGACTTTCTATATTTTTACAGCGCAATACTCATTAAAGACAGAAACGGAGTCCAGCAAATTATTGGTGGTGCTGTGGTGTTCATGTCCGTTTGTGATTCTGATGTCATTTCGGCTTTTGGCACTTTACATGATAAAACCAGAAATGGCTTGCTTTCCAACCACTCATTTGCTTCAACTTTCTCTAGCAAAAGAGTATGACGTAATTTACTACGCAATTTACTTGGGCTTTGGAATATTGTATTGTGCAGCATTCTTTGCCACCTTTCCTTTCGTTTGGTTTCATGCTGTGGTAGTCTGTTGTGTCTTTATAAAGCTACACCTCTTCGTAATGCAAGAATTAAAGTGAGTACAGTGTAAAACCATAAAATTATCTTAACTATCCATAATTTACCACAATTTTTGAAACATCTATAATTAAATACCTGTTAATAATGCTTTATATTTATGTAGACAGAAACGGAAGCAATACCGAACCGTGTCTGCTTTGAGGAAACCGGAACGCACATTTCACTTTTATAATTCCGTGACAATTTTGGTGAAAGTATTAAACGAAGTTTACTCTTTCCCTCTTACTGTTCTGCAACAAACTTCCAAAAGGGCGACATATTTGTGTTTCTACTGCATTTTTCGTAAACGGCAGGAGATGGAGACAATTTTCAAGCTGATTGTAGGGATATCTTGTATATACACAATTTTTCTTTGGTGTTTCATTTTATGGACCACTTCTTCTATCTATCATGCATCGTCTAGCTGTCTTAGGTCATGGAAGAATATGCAAGGAAATTCTATCAGGCAGGATAAACTGATAAAAAGAACTGTCTTGTCGTGTAGACCTATGAAGATTCATTTCGCACAATTTTCATACTCAACGAGGAAAAAGATTATAAAGTACCTGAATTCTATGTCCACAGGAACAATGGAAATGTTACTTGCACTTTAATTTTCCAAATGCCATGTTTGTGTAAAAAAATTATATAGGGACAAATCATTGTAAAATAATTTATAACGAAATATTTTTTGTTATACGAATTTGCTGTTTTTGTAATAAAAGTAATTATCATTACAAATAGGGTGAATATTTCTAATGTCATCATTTAACTTAGTGTAACTAAGTTATTATGAAAATTGTTATATTATACACAGAGAAAAATAAAGGCTAGATTTTCCCTTATTACATGGTATTTCTTCCCCCAGAAGCTAGTAAAATATGGACATTTGCGAACTAAGGGAAAACTACCCTTTTTCGAAATGGAAATTCTTTTCCCTTTACGAAATGGAAAGTTTGCCCTTCAAAATGAAAAAAAAGTTCGACAGCGCCTGGATTTGAACCAAAGCCCCACATGTAGGATGGCTACCATATAGCTTCCGCCTTTAGCCACTTGACTATCTTCCACGTTCTATGAGCGTCGGGAGTACTAACCCAGCTTATACCTCAACTCCGCCACCCAAGCGAGAAAGAAATTTTCCTTTTCTTTGGGGGAAAATTGAAAGAATAATTTCCTACGCCTCCAACTATTTCCATTTGTTGAGGGAAAATTAAGTATTTTCCCCAGATTAAGGGAATT
>JABASD010005822.1:0-11512 GCA_019776165.1 Pogonognathellus flavescens
GCAGCTTTGTACAAGTTGTAATCCATCACCGGATGCGCAGGGGATGAGGTTAGCTTTAAAGAACGTGGACAGATTTTTCGCTTTAGGCGTCACCACTCTCTTTTTTGATTTTGCAGAGTTAGCGACTTTTGATTTTGCAGGGATTTTTGCATCAAGCTTTTTTATTATCATTGATCGTCTGATCATGGAAGCTCGTTTCGGGAGTTCATAGCCAGCAGGAACGAGACCAAGCATAGCCAAAAAATTAGCCTACGAAAGAATTAAAAATAATTTTATCATTTAAAAAACTAAAATATTTAATAATCTAAGCGGAAATGACAAACTAACCTTTCTTGCCGATTCAGTCTGTGACATTGAACATGATGGTGCTTGGGTGCAATCTATCTCGTGCTCCTTTAAAGTTAAAAAGATGAGATTTTATAATAAATTGTAGTGAGAAAACACGAACTGTGATCCCATGCATACGAAAGGTAAGGTTACTGGTTTTCTTTCGATATGCTCCGAAAGTATTCACGTACAGTTGATTCAAAAAAGTAAAATCAAACGTAATGTAACTCCTCTTTCCCTTAATTTGACATAAATATAGTAAAAGGAATAGGTCACGCACCTGACGGAAATCGTCCCCACTGAATACTTTCCGACAATGTTTGCAGGCTGATGCAACTGGAACACTAACCGCAGATTTCTTCGACTCTTTTGTGGCAGTCTTCGGTAAAGGAAGCCGATGGTCAATTGTTTTTGTAGTAGATCTTCTGTTTGTAGAACACTCATCTACTTGGAAAAGACTATTTAAACGCATCTCCATTGCAGAATCCATTGAGAACCTGAAGGGGCAAAAATAAACAAGTTAAAAAAACATAATGTCAAAAAACATGAACCTCCTTATATTTCACGATGACTATCAATCATTAACAGAGACGAGTAAGGTGTAGGATGTACAAAGATTCACTCTATCTGTCTTTGCTAGATACTGATAAATTAGACATCGTTAAACAATCAATCATCATAATACAATAAAATTTTTGTCTTAGAAAAAATAAATATTACTAACGAAAAATTGAAAAATTATTTGTCCATACCTATTTTATAGAAGTACAGTAAAATAAACAAAATGAAATATATACACTTCCTTATCTTTCGTCGAAATCTAATTAAAACTAAGCTTTATAATAAATAAAACCAAAGCGATATCCTTCATAGTTAAAGTTTATTTAATCCATATTCAATGGTATCGTTATGATGCATTATTAGGTAAAACTACAACGGATATTCAACATTTAAAAATTTCACGGGTTATTGGTAAGACGGTACGAGTACATTAGATTGCAACATAGAATCACAGTTTTCTACCAAAGGCGGCGATATTTTTAGGACGTAGCAGCCAACAGTCACTCTTCATAGATGTACATCTAAAACATTCTCAGGATTTTGCACATTGGGTCAGAAACCCAAATTTTGCGCGGTTTCGGCTAAGGGCTTTATCCAATGTAATTAGGTCTTCCGATCTCGAATATGACATTTAAAAAACCCTAGAAAGTCAAGAGACCCGAAAAAACCGAATTCGGGTTTTTAACTTGATAAAATCATTTAAGTTCGGTACGGGTCAAAATTTATTTAGTAGGAGCTATGTACCCCACACACACTTCAACTGATGATAACACGACTAAATATGATATATGACAGAGAAACCCAGTTTTTCGTCTTTAGTAATCAATTACTATTTTTTAGAAAAGTTTGCACTGTTTACTTACCCTTCCTTCAATGGGATTGGAACAAGGTTCACGTTATTTTTTAAGACGGACTAATACAAACATCGAAGTGTAATTTCAACTTTGCATTTGGACGTTGACACTCAGCTGACGAAAAACTAATGATAGCATAGAACTTAAAAACGAAGACCATACCAATTCACTTGCGGGAGTCTAGGTAGAGCAAGCCATGCAATTATTAAATACTAGCCCACAGCGTAACGAAGGCCCAATGCAAGTGTTTTCTCGCTCGGTTACAGCAGACTACAGTTTAATTGTGGATGTGTGAGTGTTTGAGGTGTTGAAAATGCCAAGTGCACAGCTGTAGTTTCAATGTTGTGTAATAACGAGGAACGTCCACAAGGTGATATTGACCCAGGAGAAAACTAAAGAAATATATTTCTAATCAGGAGGAAAAACCTACCGTACTTGCGCTTATAGTGATCCTTGACGCAATAGATCTAACAAAATTAATGGCAACCAGGAAAATTAAAGGGAAGCAGTGTTTTCATGAATGATGACCTCACTAAGGCAAAACGAGAGGAGCAGAAAATTATCAGAGATAAAGGGAAGGATCTCAAAAACAATAACCTATTTAAAAAATACAACGTGAGATATTGAAAACTATGTATTGTTGAAAAGGGAAAACGACAAAAGTTCAAAGTTCAGATTGGAATGGTAAGATCATTCTGACAATCAGGCCGGCCATTACATCATCAGCAACTACACGCACTACAACAACATAAATCAATCATTTACTGGAACATAGAAAGTATACTGAACAAATCAATTGACTTTGTAATGTACATTAAAATTAAAATCCAACCATTGTCGCATTAGCGGAAACGTGGAGTGTGTGTAGTGAAGGATGAAGGAATAATGGTATGCCTGGACTACAAGTGGAGCATTGTGTGTCAAAGTATAAAAATTTAGTTGCTATTTATTCGAGTATAATCCAGACTTTGTGTAACAGTAAAGTAAAATTGGCGCGTGAAATGGGTACAAAGATTGGGCCGTTGACTGGCGTGTAGTATGTTATCAAGTGACAAGTGAATACAAGAAATTTTTCCTTTTTAGTCTCGGTAACGCGTTGGAGAAGTAGATTAGTAAATCATAGGTAAATTCATAATCAGTAATGAGGTACATACAAGTAGTATGTGTAGTGGTGTTTAGAGCGCAAAAAACCTCCCAGACACCCTACATCCCTGAGTATGCATGTATTTCAATGTAAGTTCCGGACCCCCAATCAAACTTAAGGGATCGACTAGACACCCTAGTGAAGGAGGAGGAGCTAGCCTTCCCGCTAAGCTGTACGGGGGTCTGATTGGTGGTTAATAGAAAAGCTGTTCCGGGGACCCTCTCAATATTCATTTACCAAAGAGGGTGGTAGACGGGTGGATAGTAAAATGCTGTTATAGGAACCTTACAAAAGAAGGTGGCGGACAGTACAGTGGAGGGATCAAACACATACAAATTCCAACCACAAATCAGCTTCTTAACCAAAAATCACGACACCTCGAGTTGTGCATATACATACACAACTCGAGGCGATGTTACAATGCCGGGAAAGTTGCACCATAAACACATGTGAACACCATAATAATATTATACACGGTGTCCGTTAAAAATAGGCTCACATTTTGACCACGAATAACTCACGAACGAAGTACTTTGAACGGGTTGAACATTCTTAGAAAGACAAAGCGATTAAATGTTACGTATCGCCAATCAACACCGGAAGTAGCACGCGGTGGCGTAAAATTTCTGTAAATCGCTCTAAGTATTGCCCGATTTCTTCATGTTATGGTAATTTATGGCCACCAGAATTTTTTCTAAACAGTAATGAGGCATCATGAGTTATTTAAAATCGCTTGCTCGTCAAATCCCCATAATTTCACCATAATCAGTGAAACGCATAGTTTGAACTTTAAAAAAAATTAACATTTACTTTTACAATATTTACGGCATGAGTAAGCAGGAATGAATGAAATTAAATTACAACAGATACAGCTTGAGCGAATGTGGAATGAATATGTAATAATAACGTAACAATAACAATAATTTACAATGTTTGGTTGATTAAACCATACGAAACAAGAACGGGACGTGATCTGTCCGGTCGTTCTTGAATAAATTGTGAAATTCGGTAGTCAAAATAAGTGATTTTCAACAATAGTCAAAATCATGGTTCATGAGTGACCAAACCCCGCCGAGAAAAGTCGAATGGCTCTGTGCAGTAATATCCATACTCAGCGTTCAAAATGGAGCTGACGTCCATGCAACCGTACCACCCGAATTTCCTATTCAAGATTCTACAATCTCAACAACAATCGCAATTATAGTACTACTATTCGCTGTAATTGGAGTCATTGGAAACATCGTACACTTTTGCATTATCAGTCTGATGAATAGATTTGACCACAGTCACTAGAAGGGTCAATTTAAGGCTTAAAATTAGTATTATAGTGGTAGTGGTTATAATGTATAAGATGAGTGTATATGTAAATTGTATTATTATACGTTTCAGGGTTTATATGCGAAAGAAGTTCATGAAAATGAATAGGGTATTTTATAGATTGTGATAATGATTCTTACTACTACATTCAAATTCATATATGCGATACCATTATCGTGCTCATGATTAACTACAGTTGATGATTCTTACTATTACATTCATTAGTTGAATGGATATATTACATGTTAAATTAATGTCTTTTGTAACATAATATGAAATAAAGTTTATTTGCATTAAATACATCAAGTGCATTAAAGCATACTTAGCAAATGCACAATTGTTTATAAGTAAAACAACAGTCATCGAATCCCAACGATGATTCTCATGTACCAAAAAGTCTAATAATATTATTATTAATAATAATAATAATCATAAAAATAATGTATTAAAATATGTAAAGAGAAATTCCACAACTGCACTTCTCTCCAGGTTGCACAGTTTTGCTTGAATGCGATCTCAAAAGAACTATCTCCCTTTTATATACGATCATACAGTATAAAAATGCATAAAGGTTTATATAACATATTCAATGGGTGTTTAGACATCTTTAGTTTCCCATCATATATTAAGAAGGAATGAAATGTTCCACCATGTAAACATCGGGTGTTTCATACCTGTTACAAGTATATATATATATATATATATATATATTTAAAACATTATTACATGAGCATATATATTTGATAAAAAAATATTACAAGAACTGTCTTAGGTAATACCTTTCGATGATAAGCTGTGCTATTACACCTACCGGTATTTCTAACCATAATTTTGATTGAGTCTCTAAAGTCATTAACATAATTAAATTTTTACAAACTTTTACTATACAATTTATATAACTATAATAAACTTTATTATATTTAATAAAAATACTTTACTTGCAATCTCGGGAAATAATGCAACCTGCAAAATGATTGAAACAAATAACATGAAATACAAATTTTATCAATATTACAAACAGAAAGACAAAGTTAAAAAGAGATACCTGTTACGTCTATTCCATGAGTATTTACTAGATTATTTATGGGCACTATTCTACCATATGTATTTTCCGGTAGTTGTAATTCAATTTGCAATTTTATTAAACGACGAGTTCGTTTTTGTATTACAGCATGTTCAGCACTACATATTTCAAACTGTTTACAATATAACTTTGTTAAAATATTACGAGGTTTAAATGTTATAACCTACCTGTACAGTTCATAACCAGGAGATTCCGATGAAATTTTAAAGGGTGCTTTCCCTCCGGGCAGTACAATACACTTTAACCATTTGCTGGACATAATAGAGTCAGACAGCGAACTTTGATGGAATCGTGGCATTGTAATGGTAAAACTAAAGTACAAATACTTATTTATATACAACTTTACTTGTATATACTTCTTATATTTATTATACTGCAAACACCCTAACCGGTTTACTACCCAACATTAGATAAATTGATTGGTCATATGCAAGCGATGAGAATCGTTCTGAACTTTACATATATGTGTACTATGTAATTTTAAATAATTACAAATGAATAAAACATTTATAATGCCTTCTACGTTTCAAAGGAGTTACCCTTGAAAATCCAAACCATTTTTATACGAGACAAACTGCAAACACCTAACTGGGGAGATCACCATGAACCAAACCATCTAACGTCATCATCTGTTTGAATTTAAATGATCGAATACATTTTTATTATAACACATTTCAAGCTGTATGGACAGTCAGTGCCAGTGAGTGGTGATACCTATTTACATGTACAGAGTGGACGTGGATATTTACATTGTTATTCTGAATGTAGATACAACTACGTGACATATTTTTACCTGAACTTGGCAACCTAATTCGTATTCTATAGGCGTTTAACGATATTAATATTTACTGTACAATTTTAGTGGTCACTTAACACTTCCCCCGTGATCGTCTATAGAATGGAAACCATAACGGACGTTCGAAGTACTATACAAGTACCTAGTACAAAAGTTTCTTTCTAAACGATGCTGAGGAAAATTTCTATCGTTGCAATGTACAGATAATAATATGTATGTGTGAGATCTTTCTCCTCTTTATTTGCTAGTACTATGTACTCAATAGTAATTTGCAAAATAAATGCTACGACTCTTTTAACGGTAGTAATGTGTAAGAATACTAATACAAATATTATATGATTTTTCTCTCAGTAAGTATTGGTTAGAAACAAATGCTCATTAGTATACTTATTAGTACATTATGCAGAAATGTTCTTGTAAACGAACAGTAGAGAATTAGCCATATTATATATATAATCATGTAAACATGAATAACGTAAATCATGTTTATTATTCATGTAAAGTACCATTTATTTCTATTTTTATATTGTCAATCTATTGTAAGGGAGATCACCATAAACCAAACCATCTAACATCATCATTTGTTTGAATTTGCATGATTTGATCTTTCGAATACATTTTTAGTTTAACATTAATGTACAAATAAAGACTTGAACAGTACATACTCGTATAAATTAAACAACGTAAAAACTTGTAAGTAGTTATCATTATAAAATTCAAGTAATTTTCAAGCAGCACTATAATCTGGTACAGAGCTAAAGTTAAAAATTCCACCAGTATCTTTCCACGGTATCAAGGGGGTTATACTTGAAAATCAAAAGCATTTATAATGCATTCAATTTTTCAAAGGTGTTCTACTTGAAAATCCAAAGCATTTTTTATGTGATGAACTGCAAACATATAAAATGATTTAAAACAAAACGTCAATAGCGATATATTTTTAAAAACCGTTTACATCATTGTACACTTTATTATTATTATTGTTCAAGCAAAAGCCAGTTATTTTTTCTATTCTACACTGTCTAACTTAAATGAATCAAACGAAAACAACATGTTTTTTTATTTAGTTTCATTCCAGTACTTTGATTGTATGTATTCAGTGCATATGTAATAGTACTATACTTAAATGTTTTTACATGTGTTAGAGTTTAGGCACCGTGTTTATTTTTTTGTTGTTCACATTCTAACTTAAATTAATCAAATGAAGTGAACTTTAACATTAGATAAATTTATTGATCACATGCAAGCGATGAGAACAGTTCTGAACTTTTACATATAGTTGCGCTATGTAATATTAATATGATTACAGTGTAGAGACAACATGTATTAATATTACTTTGAAAGATTCATGCATATGTTATACCCATAAGTATAAGTATAGCAGTACTGTATACTATTTTGAAACAAACAGCAATGTGTTGAAATTTTAAGCTGTTTTATTGATGCAATTTCATTTAGTAAGAGATTCCTTCCAGTACATTGCTTGCATATATTAAGTGTATATATAATAGTACTATACGTAAATGTATTTATATTGGGTTGTTACAGTTTATGTTTTTATTTCTTGTTGTGCACCATTCCAGTTAAATAAATCAAAGAAAGTCAAAAAGTGAACTTTAACATTAGATAAATTGATAGCTCACATGCGAGCGCGAGAGTTCTGAACAATGTAATGATAATATGATTACAGTGTAGAGCTAACAAGTACAATGTAATATGATTATAGTGTAGAGACAACAAGTATTAAAATAGCCTTGCAGTATTTCTATATATGTATCTCTTGACACCAAGGTCATAGTAATTAGTAATTTTTTTATTAAGATTTGTTATTTTTAGATGAATGAACGTGCAAGAGGACGGTGGTCGCGGTACAGTAACAGGTTTTCCGAACCTTCAAATTTATCATGGTTATATCCCGATGCTAGGTCCTTTTATAATAATAATATTACGGGAATATCTCCTTCATATGTTATTCGCGATCCTTTAGAGTATAGGATATGTAATCGTAGTATTTACCCTCACATATATACTGTCCCTGAAAGAAATACATACCATACCACATGTAATTTGGAGCAAAACAAAACACCATGCGTTAATAATACAAAAGATTCTGTTACTACTGAGTCGCAAAGTGTTAACAATAGTTCTCAAAATCATGAATCTTGCATTCGTAACAGCAATCTCAGTGAGCCTGAATATTTTTATAATATTAAATCAGTAATAGTTACCAAACCTTCTTGTCTCAGTGAATCTAGCAGTCACACTGTAACTACTAGTGATATTGAACAGAACGAAACACTGTGTGATGGTAATACATTCTATTCTCTTAGTGTTAAAGCTACTAATGATTCTTGTAGTAATGATACTTGTATTACTAACGAATCTCATATTGCCACGGTGTCTACATGTAATACTGAATATGAAAATGAGAAACCGAAAATCTCATTACTGTGCAAGAGTAATACAGTGACTTCTATATCATCAATTACTAAGAAACCTAAAAAAATTATTGTGAAAAGAATAATGAAAATGAAAAATTACTCCGCACCTAGTGCAAAATACCGAACGTTCTTAGCAAAAGAAGTTAACAAGCTACATAAGGCTGTTAAAGGTGTTACTAACACATTCTCGTTTTTAATGTCTACAGTACACGCTATTCATGAAATAGTAAATGAGCTAAAAGAACAACAAATAAGCACAGAGAAAAGCGTAATAAAGATTCAAAAATCTTTATTATACATAAACGAAACTTTAATAGCACACAGTGAAGACATGCAACAAGTAATGAGCAGCAGTTTAGATGACTTAGCAGAATCGATTTGCAGTCAATTTAGACCGGTGATAGTACACAGTACAGAGATTAAGAATCGATTTGAATCCGTAACAGAATCCGTAAACAATGTATCAGATGCTATAAAAAATTTAAAGTTGACAGTGTCACTGAATCCCTTGCATTCATTACAACCGTAATTTAAGAAGCATGTTTTCAAATAATTCTGAAGTGTTTTTCATTTATTTCATTTTACAGTAAATATGTGCAGTATACAGGAACTTGTATCTTCAGTTCTACAAAATGTAAATTGTATTCATTTTTTGAAAAATATTTTATTTTTAATTGTAGCAATAATAGTTTTAGTTATTATAATATTAACAGAATTTGGGTAACTAACAAACAAGTTATGAAAATCTGTTTGAATTGGTACAACAACATCTTTTGTGAATGTAAGTTACAAAGTCTCAAATATAAACGTTACGACATTATTCTGACAACGTAAACAAATGATATGATTCTTTATAACTATAATATATTTACGTTGCTTGATAGCTATATTGCGTGAATAAAACTATCACGTAAACATCATTAAATAAACTAAATACTCACATTAAAAGTAACTGTTTTAATGAAAATTATTATCGTATCAACTTAATCATGTTCTGCAAAATTCAATTTAATATATAGTGCTAATATATACTAACATGTTTCGTGGAATTGTAATTATGCTATACATATCATTGTATGCTAAATAATCACGTTCTGCAAACTCATCATTCTCTGTAGCAGTTATTAAATTTAATATATATAGTGTTATCATATACTAACATGTTTTGTGAAATTGTAATTTTGCTATACATAGCACTGTGCTCTAAATAATCACGTTCTGCAAATTCATCATTCAGTGTCGAAGTTATTTAATTTAGTATATAGTGTTAATATATACTAACATGTTTGTGAAATTGTAATTTTGCTATACATATCATTGTACTCTCAATAATCACGTTCTGCAAACTCATCATTACATGTTGAAGTTTGCCAAAATAATATATAAGGCTAATATACACTATCATAATTAAATAAATTTATATAATATCAATTTACAATATAAAAGGAAGTTACAAATTGAAAACTACCCATATCAGTTTTAAAGTTTCTACGCAGATAGTTTCTCCGTAATCACTCTAACTCCAACTCTTTGATTATCATACATTCTCAAAACCGTACTAAATTTTGATCGAATTACACTTTTTTAAGTAAATCTTGTAAATAAATATTTCCATGATATATTAGTTTCTCAGTAACTTCTCAAAAATAAAATAAATTTTGAACGATTCACACTGTTTTAAAAGGCAACCTTAAACCTTTAAAGTAAAGTAAATATTTCTATAATATAATGAAAATGTTTTACAATCTCATTGCTATGTTAGTTTTATGCTGTTTGTTGAGTGTTAATTCGGGGCAAACATTTCCGAGCAGTGATTCTGGATCATATTCATACGAAGAGACAGAATGGGAACCGTCGTTAGAGTATAAATTGCGTTCGTCCTGTAGATCTTGTCTAAATACATTCAAAAAATTTGAATGGACTGATACAGAGGGATTTACATGTAGAGATCCTCGTAAACAGAGGGCAAAGAGTACATTACTAATATTACAAAGATGTTTCTACGAGGTAAGATTTAGTTTTATTAAAATATTTTATTATTAATATTAATATCATTATTATTATTAATCAATTGATAAATTACCAATAAAATATTTTTTGCTTTAGGATTGTTCCGACTTAGAGTGGCCTATTCCCCCAGAGCAATTTACTATTGATAACAATGATTGTTCGAATTTGCGTAAGTGTTTTAATTGTTAAACGTTCTCTCTAAACATGTTATAATAATTTAAAAAATAAAAAATAAAAAAAGTACAAAATAAAAATAAAACATAAATAATCATAATAATAATAATAATACTAATTTTGTTTGTTTTTGCTTTGCAGTGCATATACATCAATTACATCCATTAGCAGCCCAGATAGCAACTCCAATGAGGAGATCTGCAGAATGTGTAAAGAACGCAACCAAACTATTCGATGTGTATCAATGTTACTATTACTTCAACTGAATATGAATGCTATGAATCGTACTCGATCACACTCAATCAAGTAATCCAAATTTCAATTGAAGCTTTAACCTAGTGAGTACAGTACATTTAATATACTATAGTGAATAATATATTCGAAGTTATTTCATTTTTAGTAGAAGTACTCAATCGAACTCATGTAATCCAAATTTCAATTGAAGCTTTAACTTAGTGAGTACAGTACATTTAATATACTATAGTGAATAATATAGTAGAAGTTATTTAATTTTAAGTAGAAGTACTCAATCGAACTCATGTAATCCAAATTTCAATTGCATACTCAATCGAACTCATGTAATCCAAATTTCAATTGCATACTCAATCGAACTCATGTAATCCAAATTTCAATTGCAGCTTTAACCTAGTGAGTACAGTACATTTAATATACTATAGTGAATAATATATTAGAAATTATTTCATTTTAAGTAGAAGTACTCAATCGAACTCATGTAATCCAAATTTCAATTGCATACTCAATCGAACTCATGTAATCCAAATTTCAATTGAAGCTTTAACCTAG
>JABASD010005823.1:0-11509 GCA_019776165.1 Pogonognathellus flavescens
AAACCTGGAAATCGAGCCTGAATACCCTGGAAAAAAACTTTCGACATCCCTGGTAGCATATAAGCTGACAGCATTTATTTTTCAACAGTTTAACTGTTCCATTTCAATTTTATAAATGGTCAAGAGGAAAATAGTGGTTTTTATTAATGCAAGTACAAAATGAATGTTACCGGTTGTTTTAAGATAAAGGTACTTAATGCTATTATTATTATTATTGCCATATAGAGCATTGAACTATTCCTCGTACCCAATAATTGAGCAAAATGACTTCATTTAGATACTTTGGATAATTCAAAGCCAAATTTGATGGGATGCTATTTTTGATGAGTGATGCAAATGAAATGAAATTTTTAAATATATTGAGCAAAACTTTACTAAAATCAAGGAAATATACATGCAAATTACAAAAGCTTACTTACAATTAGAGATATTAGCTGCATAAAATCGTAATTTACGAAATATGAATTTTAAAAATACCAGAACATTTTGAACTGAGAATATGTTTGTTTGATAATCTTTGCTACGTAGTTGTAAATATTAGCTACACAATATCGCAATTTACAGAATATGAATTTTATAAAATTCAATAACATTTTGAACTGAGAATATACTTGTTTCAAAATCTTTGTTACGTAAACATAATTTTCTAATACGAAAACGGTTAGACCACAGAAAAACCCAACGAGGTAGATATAAGCCATTGTAAAAAGGTTGGAATCTAATCCTATCGGTTTCACTGATTCACTCACTCGATGTACAAGCCCACCCCTATCAATAATCCACTGTCTATTTATGAAATACTCCCAAATTGGCAAAATTCCTGACTGAACCATCGAAGACAACCTTCTTTGTAAAAGATTTGAAAAGTAATGCGCAAATAAATTGACATATTCCGTTTGAGGCAAATAGTTATCTTCTCCTTCGTACAAAAGTGAAATGGATTGAGAAATATTTGACGGCCACAATGATTTAGCATAGAATCTGTCAATGTGAGACTTTTTATCCACAAAAGCAATTTTTTCACATGTGGCAACCGACATTTGGAACGTCACAAAAGGATATCCCTCTGGAAGGTGGATAAGCGAATGATTAGTGATTCCGGGGGTATTGTTGTGATTCAGAAGCTGAATTGCAAAATTTGTAAATACAAAATAGCGACTTTTTTCTGCAACCGATATGTTAGGGTTTGAAGCTTTTTCTGCCTCATATTCCTCCCAAGATTCTGACACTTGAGGTGAGTGGTATGTGAAGTTCATTTCTTTTAATTGCTCAAAAGTTTCCAGTTTGCTAACAGGTTTAAAGGTCATGTAATTGGTAATTAGACCTTTGTAACCGTTAGTAATGACAATTCCCATCATTAAAAATGTGGCAATAAAAATATTGAAGGCAAACGATTTTTGCAGTTTCACGTTAACGTTCAAACCGATTTCCAATAAATATGCATACAAAAGTACAACCGACATTGTATTGTCTTCGTATTTTAAATGACGCATCAAGAGGCGAAACCAAATGAAAATAAAAACGAGACTGATTATCGTCGACCACCATAAATTGTTTTGGAATGGGCGCAAGAAAACATAAAAGGTCAATTCCTCTGTGGCTCCATTACATGTGATGAAGGTAAGACTGTCTTCCTTCAAAGGTATTAAAGTACCCTCAAAAAATATATGAACATTTTTCGAGTCAAACATTAGACCAATTTTCCCTTCATGACATCTCAACTCCAAAGGCAAATTAAAATCTTCGCATATTGCTGTTTGATTGAACATAGAAAATAGTATGGAAGCGATCACATAGGCATAAATTAGTTTCTGTTCAATTCTTGTGAACGAGAAATCAGTCAATAATTTTCCACCATCAATTTCTGATCCCAAATAAATACACATTGACGAACTAGCGCTTTCAGAATAAAAGTGTATTTTATTTCGATTTTCCCTCTCAAAGTTGACGGTATATTTGTATTCCAAAGGAATCAAGTAATGCCAGTTGTTACGTATATCACGGTAATTCAGTTTAGCAACATGATCTATATCTGACTCTGGATTAAACAGAAGTAAATGAGTATAGTCAAATATTGAAGTCAGAGTGGAATAAATTCCAGCAATTTCGTGTTTAAGTGGGTCTTCATCAAAAAAGCTGTAAATGTACGAATGTTCTGGAAACTGCTCCAGCAAACAATAAGATCAGAAATACTGGTCAGTTTCCGAAAAACTCAATGTTATTTCTCTTTTTGTACTTTTCCATCAAATACACAAATGTTTTATCTGAGGATGTGAAAAAAGATAAAGCGTTTTGGAGGTTAGAGCTATTGAACTCAAGATCATCATTACTCTGAGTGTAGCCTGATCTTAAAAATGCGGATTAATTTGTATTTCGTCAGTTATACCCAAATAATTTTTATATAAACAAATTTTTTTCTAAGCTAAGGACACCAGCTAATATCAGTCTAACACTTTGCCAAATACAAAATTTAAATTCACTTCTGAAACCCTGCAAACATTTCGATTAATCCAAAATGAATACGATTACTTTTACCACACTACTTCAGTGCCAACTGATCATTTGTAGTGCTGCTTGGAATGGCACAGGGGAATCTATGGATAGTAAGAACGCATACAGTATGTAAAATAATTAGCTGAATTAGTTTTTGCTGATGGATAAATAAAAAATTTTAGTAGTAATACCGCTAAATGATTTAAAAAAATATAATTAATTAAAAATATTCAATTCTATTTCAAGTAGAACCAAACCCAAAGGGCGCCACAATCCAGGAACGTGGACATGTCTACAACTTCGTTGAAATTATTGCCTTATAGAATGCACTAAAAACGAAGTTTGTGTGTACAACACTTCCAAGCAGATGAAATGTTGCAAATTCGGATATGCTAAACCGTCAGCCTTTTCCGCTTGTCGAAAAATCTAAAAATCTGCAAATCATCAAGCCTAAAATAACTTGACTTAACTAACTAAATAACAAAAATCATCATGATTGGATTGCCTTGAGGTAGATTTTCAGTTGTGACTTTTAATTTAATTTAGTAGATGTATAAACACTAGCACAATTATTTAGTAACAAACAACTCAAAAAATAATATATTATATACATTCATAGAATACAAGCAATGATTTTTAAAGTTAAAGTGATGTATAAATGTAGCAAAATAATTATTAGATATAGCTGTAAATTATGTTAAGATACATTTTATTATGGTAACGAATAATTTGCTACGAAATAAATAATTGTCATGCATTCTCCCCTTTGCACACTCGTTTACAATAAATGGCATACTGACAGCATTATTTGCAGGATTCACATATATTATATTAGGAGAGTACGTGAAAGCATTATATATTCGTTATTAATTCATAAAGTTTAATGTATTTTGCAATGACACCTTATTACCATACTTATTCTTGACTCAATTTAGATGAATAAGTTACTCCACTTCCAAGTGATTTTCTTTAACTTTATTAAAAGCTGCAAGACATGTTGAAAACTTGAATATTGCAGTGTATATATTAGTAAAAAATAACTACAAAGGAAAGTTTAACGTGAAATTTGAAATCTCCGAAACACATGGTCGTGTAAAACGAATATATTGTGCTCTTTGCATCTTAGTATTAGGTACAACTAAATTTCATTTACGCCGTATTACCAATTTAACATACAGACTTAGGCGCTGCGTATGTGTCCCTGCAACAAAGTTACAAAATGCTTTACTGGAAGTGTCTGGAGTTGGGACACATAATATGAGGTAGAAAACACATGACCCTCTCTAAATATCTACAGTATTCTTTATCTTAGATATCGCATTTTGGGACCAACAAACCGTGTTAATGAAAAATGTTAATGCTGGGCGGAAAAAATTCAGAATAAAAGTAATATTATAAACGCAATACTGTCTTGTTGGTATTACCATCGTATAATAATTTTTGATGGACTAGTAATCATATCACAGTAGTACTGTAAATTGACAGGTTTTATTTATTTCCATCATCTAACATGACAAATCTCAATTAATATTTTCAATATATGCATTTCAGTTAAGCAACTTAGACACGACTAAAATTACAAATATTATTGGAATCAGATGTTAATTTAATTTTAAAGACTTTTGGAAAAAGGTGGACAGCGCTTATCGCATTCGTTTTGTGTTTTGAATATAATTCCCACAGTGGCTCTAAAATTATCTCCGAATTCCCCAGTCATTTTGACACATTTTCCAGCGGGTTGATAAAAACGCCAATAACTTTGTTCCGAAACTTTTTTGGAATCAGTCGAGTCATCAGTAATTTGGAGATGGAAAAAGTAACAAGGATCTGTGGTGATATTCAATATAGCATAAACAAAATAAATAGATTACACAGCAGTAATTATATTTTCAATTTATGAATAAATATAAATGTGAATAGTTTATTTCCCTCATTACCAACAACGTACCCACCTAGACTGCACTAAAACTACTTGCGCAAACCCAAATCACTTAATAGTGTCTGTCTCCTCAACCGAAAAACCTCAAAGATACCATTATTTCGGAAATTTTTCATCTTTTCCTCTCTATGTGCATTACCAAAATGACTGCTGCCTAAACAAATACAAAATGCTGGGTACGCCCTTGAGTCACTACAATTTCTCTGGTTAGTAAAGTTATCAAGTGAAACGTACACAAAACCAAATCAAACCGTATATTACTTGTATTTGGAATGCAAACTTCAAAATGTTACTGTAAGAGAAAAAAGTATTGCTTATTACTATTTATTTACAAAGGACAAAAATGGTTTACCATCTGCTTTAAGTTTCTGGAGAAATTTTTTACAAAAGCCGCAGTTGTCCTCACATTCGTCCATAGTTTCGAAAAGTGGTGAACTCCGAAAGTCTTTCGGATCAAATGTTCCCTTGTAGTAACACTGTTTAGTTGCTTCACACTTTCCACCCTTTTCGTTGTAGTGGTAGCGATTGCCTGAGTCTGAAGCATTTTTGCACGCATCCAACTTCGTCAAACACGTTTCTAAAACATATACAATCAAAAAGTTAATTTTGTTTGATTTTGTTAATGTGTTCCCCCTCCAGTTGAATCAGACACGAAATCTTTAAAATAAATTAGAGATTCAATTTAATTACATTAAAATGGGAAACCGAAATAAAAAAAGCCATATGTGTAGATTTTTATCATTTGTTGGAGAATTAATGAAACCTTGTCTATTTATTTGTAAGCCACTTTTGCCTCGAAAAGGAAACAATAATTTCTCTATTTGATGCTGTAACATTTTGAGTTGGTCCGATGTGCAATAATGTGCACTTACCCGTATCACAAGTCGTTCCTATTTCACGTTTGACAATCTTTCGGCTGCAAACTTTGTTATTGTCATTAATGACAACAAGTATTAACATAATGATAAGTATTTTGGTCATATTTTTAGAAATCACTTTTTCAGTCCTTCAAAATGTAACTTGGCGCGTTCTAGAGGCTACAATTGAGGTATGTTTGCGCTCTTGCACTTTATACTTTTTATCATTTCTAAATTATGCACAAAAAATAGAAATTTAATCGTGGAACAATGGAACAAGTAAAAGGCAGTAAAATTGTTTTCGTTCAGTGGAATATTTACTTTTATTGTTAAATGTTCATTGTGTTTATGAATTCAATAATACACATATAAAATCGACAAAATATATAGTGCGATTGTCTTTTCGACATACAAAAATGAATTTCATTACTAAAATCAGCGTGTTAGAAAGTTAATTACTATGAATAAACCATTTGTAACGGTCCAATCAAGTAGCGGAGAAAACAGAGACATTGTGTGGTGAACTATGACACAGTGACAATAATTGCGACGTCAACTGTGTTAGCAATATAACTACTCTGATTACATGTATTTAGGAACTTAAATTATCAGTTTTTGAAATATTTCTTCATTTGCCGTCTTCTTCAAATTCAAAAGTTGACGTTTTTTAATTGCAAGAGAAATTCGAATTAATGTAGCAGTGTTTAGAATGCATTGAGTATTTAAGGTTGAATTGACACAGTATTTACATTAAATGTCATAGGTCGAATGGTCAAAGGTCATAAAGGGGTTGACCGATTGACCCCATCTTCGAACTTAGCTATCCGCTACTTAATAATACATTATTTTACACTTAATTTTAATCATACAGCAACTAAAATTATTCGCTGGTAGATTAATTGAATCGTCATTAACCAAAAAAATTGCTCGTCAGTACAAATGACATGAAATGAAGTTGTCAGTAAGCTTTCATTTAATGCTCAATTGAATTGTTCACTCGTTAGTTTTACAAAGGATACTAATAGAATGAAATTGAAGTCAAAATACCTTACTGACATGCAGAATTTCCTTACTCATATGCATCGTCATGTGATGGTACTATCAATGCTTCAAAAGCTCCATTTGGCCTGCTTTTCTTACATTGGAATCACAAAAATGTTGTATAAATTTACATTTAATATTGACTTTCAAAGCACATGAAACAGTAATGATATTTGTTCAGCTACTAAAACTAAAATGTGACACGGCTTGTGATTAGCCTTCCTCCCAAATCGAATAGAGGCAATTATAATACGTATACCGTATAGCCGGTATTGAAAGCCTCTCCTTCTAATTATGGTCATAATAGTAGCCTCACCTCAAAGTCAATTTGGCTTATTAAAAGCCTCCTTCAATTAAAAATCCGACAAAATACTTAACATCAGAACCGTTGGAGTAGGAAGTAATTTCTGCATGGCCATGGGCTGGAAATTGTGGACACGTACTTCCCAAAGGTTTGACACTTTAAAGTCAAAACATTCATAGAAAACACAAATATTTAGAGTTTTTTGACGTTTTATATAGAAATAGTGCAAATAATTCTACATTTTTCAAGCTAATTTTACGAGACTCATAAAAAAGCCTCTTTCTATTACAAGCCTCATTTTAATAGAATTCTCCCCAAACTATGGATTTGTCATATTAGAAGCCCCGACTTCTAATACAGGAAATGCGGTATCTACAATACTAAACAAACAGAGTGTGCTAAGCATATAGCTATTCACGGACTTTATATATTAACTGAGACTTAGTTCATCATCAAAGTACAGGTAACTTTGCTTGTTAACATTATTTGGGGGTGTAATAAACATTCACAAGTAAACTATTTAGACATATAACACAAAAATATTTTCAATATTCAACCGACATTTTACGAGCACAACTACTGGGGTCATGTTTACTACAAAACCATTGGTTGGGCTTACTGACGGAGTAAAGTATTAATTCAGTTTTTCTACTGACAGAATTTTCGTACGACCATTTTAATTTTTCCTATTGATGATTAAATATTGCCCATTATTTTACATCCGTGATATTTTAAATATTTGTAACTGACTTTTTTCTTTGAATGCTAATTTTAAGTTTAAAAAAATCATCAGCATTTTTATATTCCGAAAACCAAATTATATGAACTTGGGAAACGACGTTGTGACACAAACAAAAATAAAAGCCTATAATTTGAAATTTTACGAACTAATTTTTACAAAACTAATCAAATTTTCAATAAAATTACACGATTCCACAATCGGGTAGAAATTTTTCTTATTCCTCTCTAAAATCAAATATTAGACAAGGTATTGGAGTTATGACATAAATATTATGACACCCCTAAACTGCAACTGTTTCGTGGCAATATTTTTATATTCATTTCGTCTATTTCATTGTGGCACATATACCAAACTTAATAACATGTAGATAAATACGTTAAATTTAAAATTCCTTAAAACGTAAATACTTACTGGTCATATCTGTCCACAAAAACTTGAGTAAACGCTATCAGAAATTCAAAAGCTTATTTCTCCTCAGTTTAGTTCAAGAAAAATTCTCCTTCATAATTGACTATAAACCTCTTCTTGTTTCTGTTTCTTGGTTAAGCCAAAACTGAAAATAGTAGTTCGCCCACTATCACAATTTTTACATTGAGCAATCAAAATGAAAATGCGATTATTGCAACAATACACGTGTGAAGGCCAACCAATGTTGAAAAAGAATTGAAATAATTTTCCGAAACTATTTCAATTGTATAAGTATTGGAAACCAAACAGCACTGCGCCAACCAATAAAATCAATCCAGTGATGGCAATATTTATTTGGCAAGTAAAATGATTCAATATCACATGCCTGCCTTGCAAAATTCACAAGCACAGAATAGTTTTTATGAACAAGCATACACTGGGTAGAAAAATAAGCCATACATTGTTAAACGGGTACAATAAAGTAGCGGGGGAATATATAATTACTTAGGTTACATAGCGGTCATAATTTTCTATTGATGTCAATTGAGTTGTCAATTGTTTTTGCAGCTCACAAATTTCCACTACTTAATAATTGCAGCAAAACTTTACACTAGAAGCAAGCTCGACAATGTCCATTTTCCAGCCGATAGGCCTAGCCATGTAACATTTATAGTGATTTGCTGGATTATACTAGATGGGGGCATTTGGAAACTCGTTAATTCATTTATACGCGTGATTTTTGTGCCATTTTGACACCATTTTAATTTTTCCGAGTGCTAGGTCATTATGGATGTCAGAACGTGACCATTTTTCTGACCCACAGATCACATATTAGAAAGAACGGTTTGTGTTTATCCGTTCGGCAATTATAGCGGTCACAGACAGACAAACATAAATACCGTTCTTATTAAGTAGCTTCCGCTAATTCATAAGATATATTTACCGACTGTGTACTGTGTGCGACTATTGGTCAAAGATTTCGATGGACTTGAACAATTGATCTCATTTTTGAACTTTATTTCCCGTGATCTATAAAGAGAGCAGAATTAGTAAGTTGGAATCAATTACATTAACTCATTCTTTAACTTTGATTTGCGTTGCAGATTGGACGGCAGAGAGACAGACAGACCGACGAATTTACCTTTATTATAAAGTAGCTTCCGCAAATCAGTAACTTATGAACAAATCACACTGGGTAATATTGTATATTTTATTAGGCATTGGTTATAATGACCAGCTGGAGACACTAACGTTTTTCATGCACACCACAAAACATCAAAGTAAATGACAAAAAACTTAAAACAGCATGTATGGGATACACATGTTTACATAGAAAGTACTCTTACTATGCAACTGTTAGTTACGTTTCGGAAATACAAAGTTGAGTCCACAAACACACAATTAAGCAACACTTACCTTCTGTTGCCCACAGAGAGTATAAAATGTTAAGCAACAGACATATTATTGCGTAAACATAAAATGAAATGACAAACTCTCATTTCATATTATAAATAGCAATACGTTGCAGTGGAACTGTGCTTAAAATATATTGGTAATATTTTTTAGTAAAGGAGTGCTAATATATAAGTATAAATTGATAAAAATCGATAAGACTGGGGGGCACGAGAGCAGGCATCAACTGACTAATGCATTTTTGTTTTGGCAATTCAAAACGTTAATGAAAACTTAATTCCACACCCTATGTATAATACTTACTCACTAAATCTGCTGCATTTCATAACTAGAAACGTTTAAATGATAGTTAAGGACAGCAGGCAAAATTATTGATTCATCACCAAATGTTTAGCAAGCTAAGAGCAATCATATTTTAACGCAAATAATTTTACAGTCGTTAGTAAATAAATAGCTTTTGCTTGCATCATTTGTAGCGTCTTTTTACAAACTTGCACATTTGTATTTCATCAGTTATACACAAAAGATTTATATATAAACAAAAAAAATTCTAAGCTAAGGACACCAGCTAATATCAGTCTAACACTTTGCCAAATACAAAATTTAAATTCAATTCTGAAACCCTGCAAACATTTCGATTAATCCAAAATGAATACGATTACTTTTACCACACTACTTTTGTGCCAACTGATCATTTGTTGTTAAATTATTATGCAAGTGTCATGCTAAATTTGCTTCTTGTGTGTAGGTACAAAATTCATGTTCAGTTTTTAAAGTCAGATATCTACTACTGTTCGAAAATACTACTAATCGGAATCTTTACTTTTTAATTAAAATTGAGCGCTTAGTTTTAAAATAATTTACAATTAATATTAAACTGCTTCAATGAAAAATTATATTTACAAACAGCTCTCCGGATAGGTTTACAATTGGACCTTTGTGAGCTTCGTCTTTATATAATGTAAGGAATAAGCATGTAAAATTGTATAAGGAAGTGTTACATTACAAGTTTCGGATAAAAGGAAGTTTATTCCGTTTCCTTATTAATAGCGGAGCTATTTATGCATCTACTTTGTCGGTCTGTCTATCTATCTATCTATCTATTTATGTATCTATCTATCTATCTGTGCGCAAAAATGTACCTAGTGGTAAACAGTGCAACACATGAGCGGTATCGAACTTTACCATAGCTACTGTATTCCTGATACTGTAGCTACTGTTCTGTTGATCTTACAATTGAACATTTGATCCTACAACTGACCAATTGATCCTACAACTGACCAATTGATGAACAAATTGATCCTACATTTGAACAATTGATCCTACAATTGAACAATTGATCCTACAATTGAACAATTGATCCTACAATTGAACAATTGATCCTACAATTGAACAATCGATCCTACAATTGAACAATCGATCCTACAATTGAAAAATTGATCCTACAATTGAACAATTGATCCAATGTGCTCCGCTATTATTTGCAGTGGTTTGCAATGGTTTATTTGTTATACGGTGGAACCAGGAAGGAAGTTCTTAACAATGTCTCTTATGCTTCCTCTTTTTTTATGCTGAGCGAAAACTTTGTTTTTAATAAAAGACCGACATACCCGGTAAGTGTGGTAAGCTCACGATGTCAATGCCAAAAGTTTCAAACTCGTGCTGCTTATGCGTCCACTAAACGCTCGTTATCTGCTCGACTCCCTATGCGCTCGAGTCCTTATCCGCTCGAGTCCTTATACGCTCACCGCATAAGGACTTATTAAGAAAGCCAAATGCAAAGTGCCGTAATAATTATTGGCCAAATGCCCCAATGCTGTAGTTACGTAATCTGAATGACCTTGTTGCTATTAGAAACTGTGTGTGAAGGTCGCCTAATGTGAGGCACTGCACTGGTGTTTCTTACTCTCACTCAAGGCGGGTCGCGCGTAGTCCATGGTTGTATAGAAACATTGTCCGCACAGCACTTGCATACTATTTACGTGTATTTTTTACACGTTTCAAATTCTCTATTTTCCACAAATCCGTAATTATAATCCAACAATTTATAGTTCAATCCAATAATTTCCGGAATTGTTCCCGACGGTTTAAAATTTTGGAAATTTATGTGAATTTTTAAATGACGCACCCTACAGTTCTGATGCGCTAACAGCGTCTCCTTTCAAAATTTGATATAAACCAAAATAAACATACTATCAACTGTATGCATTGATTTGACAATAGTTTAATAGTTCCATCATAGTTTTTCAATCTCCCGCCCCGTCCCTATATAGTTATGTATCTCAATGTTGAAGGAGTGGGAGAAATATTCT
>JABASD010005824.1:0-11507 GCA_019776165.1 Pogonognathellus flavescens
GGTCATTTCCAGACAGGATGTTGTAATGACTCAACGATGACGATTCAAATGTAAACACAGAAGCTTTTGAATTCTTACAATATCCCAATCAATTGAGACACACTTTTGCATATATTCCAAAAACCGCATTCGCAACTGACACTCACACCACACACACGACACTCAGCCTCAGCCATTCACTCATTCACATTAACACTAGACAAAAAGAATGTGAAATGTGAATGCAATAAAAATAAAAATAACGAATTATTAAAGTTCCAAAATAAGTTTTTGACATTACCAAACATGATAATTACTAGCTATAATTATCATGAAACATCTTAAATATACTATGTTTACCTATAGCGTCCCAAGACCTTGGATTCAACATTAAACTAGCTGAAATACAATAGTTATTTTCACATGTTTTGGCTTTTATAACATGTTTTTGCAAGTTTCCAGTTTTTGGTAATTTAACATGTTCTTGTGGTTTTAGGGTAATGTTTTCAGCTATTTTATAATTCATTTTTGAATATAATGAGAACTTTTCATATAATTGTTCGTTATAAATAGCCAACTAAATTGTATATTATGAACCAAGATACTAAGGACACCGCGTCGGACGGTAGCTAGTATAATAGCTAGCAAAATATCAAAATAACAACTTTTTTTCTTTTCGTGATTTTGGCACACAGAATTGAGTTTTCTGTGCCACACTGTTGATTATCAATATTGTATTAATTATGGGCCATTACTCGCCAAAAATAAAAGTTGAAATTATGAGTTGTTATTTTGAGATTATGCTAACTGTAAGACTACCTTCCTTCAGTCACACGTTGTCCTTGGTTCCCTTGATTATGTACATGGCTTTTGCTACCCTTTAATTACAAAAATTTACAGTATATCAGTACAAAGATCTAGTAACACTATTTTTCGTCATTCCAAATTTTTAAACCTACTAAATGGAATATTTGCAAATTGCATTTATAGTATAATAGTTATGCGTCAATTTAAATACTTAAATGACATCCCCCCACCCCAAAGGTTTTACCTATGAGCACGCCCTACCCCCATCTACAATTTCCGAATCCTAGATACGGCATTGTATGATTTATTATATGACGTGATTACTTATAATAGATCTTCTTACATTCACATGAAATGAAATGAAAACAGTATGCGTATGATGCAAAGATGCGATCGGTCGGCATTTTTGATTAATGTGAAGTTGTTGTTGAGAGTATGATTGTATGATTCATTAGTAAAGTAAAACTATCAGCTAAGTATTATATGAAAAATGTTTGCACAAAAGAAATACGTATTCAATTGCGACATTATGCTTGTATTGGTAGGCACGTATACTGACTTTATGTTAGTCAAATATTACACAATAAACAGGCCTTTTACATATGCATAATTGTATGCTGCATAGTGTTATATAACATTTAAATAAATAAATAAATAATTGTTAAACTTCAAATTACAATTTAAATCAATAATCTTAGGGTTCAGTTAGGGTTCAAAAAATGTTTTCCACATCTCCAGTGTCGAGAAATTGTCTGTTGTGTGTCAGACAATGTCAATAAAATTAAAACTTGTTTCAGTCACTTTCTGCCAGCGAGCTTCGCTCTCGAAGAATGTCAGCGAATCGACTACAGTTAAAACCTAGGTAACTATTCAACTAACTGTAGGTAGTATACTAATATTTAACTATTAGGCCATCTATCTCATCAATATGTACATAATATTAATGCTTAAAAGTACTAACAATAAACAGTTAAATAATGGCTGTGTATATATGCGCTAAATCTAAATACTAATAAACCTAACCTAAATAATATAGTATTCAAGTAAGACCGAACTCGGAGGACACATGTCGGACAAAGTTTGTCCGCGCAACAGTCCGACAGACAGACTGGTGAGTGATTCGCATGAAGACTTCGCATGTTCGGTCTTAACAGTTTTGTAACCATTAAAGGCTCTAGCTCCATTACCCTAGGATTTACTCTCGTGTTTGTTAAGTTTGTTTCCAAACCTACGTGAAACTCGATGGTAGGGTACCCAACTACCCTCTTGCCCTACCGACAGGGTAGTGGAGTAAAAGCGCCGGGCGATTTAGTATTATTATAAATTATAGTGAAAATCTGAAAGTTGTCATCGTAGAAATGACAGTTCTGCAGAGGTAATGATCGTAGACAAACAAAATATATGCATACATTTAGAAAACTGAAATATTTTCACACATGTGTGAAAATTTTATAGGTTGAAACTAGGTAGTAGAGGCTTGTATTGAAGAATGGAAAAATAATTAAAGTGCAAAATGCACAAATTGGTATTCAAACCATTCTGGAACGATTTTCCAGAGTCATTCCAGTACTTACGACAAGAAGCCCTCTCCGGTTTCACGGGTACACAAAATGATAATGTAGCTGGGGTAGGCGTAGTTGGGTAACCCATCATAGGTAAACATGGGTGAGTAAAGCTAGTGCCTTTATAGTTAAGTTTGAATGATTATTGTAATATTATGTTAAAATTAACTCGTCTTTGTTGTTTACTCCATCATAAGGTCACAAATAATTATTGCAGTTATAGTGATACTGATATAAATTAGGCAAAAATTAAGCCTAAGAAACAAAATTCCTCAGAATTCATTGGTACACTACATTGTATTAATCTCCTCTGAAAAAAGGAAAAAACACAAAATAGTATATTAGCTATTAACCGCTCGGGCGCTTACCCACATTCCTCTCCATTTTCGTGGGCGATTATTAGAGATGGACCATTATTATTAGAGACTGGGCTCCGTAGACGCCTATGAAATTATAGCATTGTACTGCTACACTATATAGGTGGTATAACTACAGTCAAAAGGGCACCGTGTGATGTCCGATGGTCTGTCACACTTCATATTGTGTTAGGGTGTGGGCGATAATTAGAGACGGGGCGCGTACCCAAGTTTCTGCCATTTTCATGGGTGCTTATTAGAGACGGGCGGTTGTTGGAGATTGGTCGGTTAATAGCGAAAATAAGATACTTCAATAAACTGAAATGCTCCGAAATAGTTGATATTTTAACACAGAAACATTTCTTCAGAGGAGATAAAAAATCTCTGAGAATTTCATTTAGTGTTGTCTTAATTTACGTAAATGAATAATAATTAAGCTACAATTAGAGACAAAGCTAAGGCAATTTTCCTAGTTTATAAATGGATTGTCAAATACGTAGTAACTATTACTACATACAACTAGTAAGGCCAAGGAAATTCATTCATTGTGTTGCTGTCATCATTTGATATAAACCAGTCTAATAAAGCCTTCGAAGTAAGTGGTTTATAGAACACTAGCAATAAGGCAACTAATTTGTAGGTTGAAAATTGAAAACTTTCACCTCACGGCCATTGAAGATACTCCTAATATTATTTCAAAATTAAGTTATACCGATAATACACACATAAAACACTTTATCATCTAATAAGACGTTTAGTTACTTAAACGATTATGTGATTTTGAAAGACTATTTCCTGTCTCGACAATATTACTGCACTGGCACTAACTAATGAAAGAATGTTTGAAGCTTAAATTATATATTAGTATATTGAGGTGGCCAACCCTTTTTAGGGTGGCGAAAGCAACAATTGCATGTGGAAAAGGCATTTCAAGTAAATCCTACAATTATTTTCACATTATGCATTTAACTTAACTGACTATGTATTTGCTGATGACCTTGCCCTGCTGGCGGAAGACTTTTCTTTACAAAATATTGAAAAGGTTGACAAAATTTAACTCAGCCTGCGCAAGAACGGTTTTTGTTATTGGTTAGTTGTTATTCTTAAGTTTCAAGACTTTTTCCTGGGACTTGACATTTTTCGAACCCCCCGAAACTATATTATATGTTTACTATGATAAAGAAATACGAAGTCAGTGTAGGTATAAGTACTAATAATAAGTACTAATGTAATCAAGTGCCTACATTAACTACAAAAGTGGTACAGTATAGTAGCTACCCCATTATATATTTATATGTAATATTAGTATATGTATTTAAATCACTAATTTAAAAAAATGAATTTTCTTTCTTATGTACTTAAACGTTCTGCTATTTATACTTTTTCTTGACTGCCTATATGAATGCATAGTACAAGTAATGTGCGTAAATGATAGGAAGAGAACTCTTTGTATAGTTTTGGCTAACTGTAATTATTTTCGACTGCTATCATCTACTTTTGGTAGAATTGTATATATTGACAAAAGGTGAAGAGTTTGGGAGAATCCCGACTATTGTATTCCCGACATTAACGTTACCATGTCATATAATTTGTATTGTCTTGGTTTTTCTAAAAACGCTGTACAAAGAGATAAGAACATGCTATTTGGTAAACACATATTTATACAATATGTCGGGACTTGGTAACTAGTCTGCGGTGTTTTGCTATCATCATGTTTGTATCTGCAGCTGTGTCTATTGAATCATTTGGTGAAAATGTATATCTTGTCAATCTTTTATTTTGATATCTTGTTTTCTCTTTCGATAACCACAGATCTACTTGCTTTCTCCGGATGAAGCTAATTAATGAAGAGATTAATTCAAATTAGAGATTAAAGTACCAATAAAGATAATTTCGTGACACGATAAAATTGCATTCAATCAAAATCTACGGAACATGTAAAGATTTTGTAGTACAGTTGAGTACAGTAGTATACTTTTACAGCAGTAGTAGTGGTATATCTCTAGCACTTAACTTTCTGAGCTAATACAATACATATACAAGTTACTACCTTCAATGTAAGTAGGTGATACAGAACATGTAAATCAATGTTAATAATAAAGTAGCTTCCGCTACTTAATAAAGCTGCATGCATATAATAATGTAACTACACGTGGTTTAAGTACTGATCTTATTTGGATAATTATTGGCTTGTATATATACTAATGTAAGTAATACACAACGTAAACATTTTCATAGACTTAGGTTAAGTACATCGCCATCCATATATTATTTAATTGCATAGTTGGTGTGATTGAGAAAGAAACG
Organism: Pogonognathellus flavescens; assembly: GCA_019776165.1. NCBI lineage: Eukaryota > Metazoa > Arthropoda > Collembola > Entomobryomorpha > Tomoceridae > Pogonognathellus > Pogonognathellus flavescens. The sequence continues at coordinate 5,012 of JABASD010005824.1, forward strand.
TGAATGAGATTAAAAGTAAAAATAAGTTGTTTGTTCGATCGTATTAATTGTTTTGTAAGTGGCCACTCTAACACTTTGATAGTTATATTTAACGTACATTGTTCACAATGGGTGAGTTCTTACGCTAATTATTATGCGTAGTTTTAAGTACACCAAGTTAGTATTTATCTACATAGTTACAATCTTACAATTATGTCTATATTTAATATTTATTGTTATTATTATTATTACATTATTACTAGCATTATTATTCAGTAGTATATTAGTAGTAGTAGTAGTATTTTAGTATTAATATTTATTATTATTAAGTCGGTAGATTTGTTGTCTATGTGTATTGTGATTTCTGTAGATAATGACTAATTTGTGTGTCGGTGAAGATTTATGAAAAGAGATCCACGAATTCGTATGATCAAGTGGAATGTAGTAACAGTTGATGTCTGAGTGTGTGGAAAAGGCTACTTGAGGATGAGGGTAATAGGCAGGTGAGAAGTTTTGGAACGAAAATGTCACAATGGTTCTGTTTCACTCGACTGTTGTTGCGACAGGGCGGTATGGTGGACAGTTACCACCTGGGTGACATGCACCGTTTGCCCTTGACTCAAACCATGAGAGATTTGTTGCTGACTAGATGAGTTAGAGCTGACTGTTTGATTGGAAAGACTACTATTGCTACCACCGCTGGAACCCGGCTGTTGCGGGGTTTTGCTTGGATCATTTTCTTCTTTCCACTTATCCATTGATCGTCTTCTTGCGTTCATGAAGAAGTTTCCCACGGTGGTTGGCTCCAAACCTAATTGACGCGCTATTGTCACCTGCATCTCCTTCGACGGTCGCTTTGTTTCCTGCAAAACAAACACATTTGTCACATCAACTTCAAATATTCAAACAGTCAACAATATTTCAAATCATAGTTTACACTTTCATTTCACCATGAAAATAGAAATAGCTAAGTTAAATAGATACTCCCTTTCCTTTTAGTGAACAAGATTCAATATTATGTGAATATTCTCTACTCGATTGCAATTAATTGATTAATTTGAAGCTCCTAAACGCACAATATTTAACATAATAGTAGTAAGAAACAATAAATTGACTCATTAACTTCCCAGATTTAACTTTCACACGAAATAACATTTTGATTTCAATTATCAAGAAATAAGACCACAAAAATGTCAATAAATGTGATTTTCATAATGAGGTCTGTCGGAAGTCGGAAATAAATGCTGTCCAGACGGAGGAGTAGTAGAGGTACAATTTCAGATGAGATATTGAAATTAAGCACAAATCAGAGTTTTCGTAGATAGTATGAATACTATTGCGTAAATTGCGTTTTGCCTTTCTGAAGAAGCCAATGCAATGCAGTGCAAAGTGCAAGTTGCACTTTGCACTGCATTAGTGCAACAGTATTCATACTATCTATTACTGTGAAGCTACTTAAAAAGGAAGCGTTTGGTTCTTTACAATGTCCTAACACCTTGAGACGAAATATTACATTATGCCACATAATTAGCTCCTCTTTGCCACAGAATTAGCTCCTCTTTGTCGCATAAAGCCTTGACTGATTCGGCTATATCATATCGGTCGGTTCGCTTTCACAAACTCAAACAAATACAATTAGTACAAAAAGACACACATTTTCATTTTGAAAATACGTGAATGTGAATAATAAAATATGGAAAGTTATCTAACTTTCACAAGAATCAATCAATGTTAGGAATGAATAAATTACTAATCAAGTTAAAAATGCAAAAATATTAAATTAATAAAATAAAGGTTGCAAGAATAGATGGATAATTAGTAAATGACTTATACTGTGCTAAATGACCGACGTGGTATATGTATATTATTATGTGTATCGTATTTATACTAAATAGCTATCAAATATTCTCACAATGAAATCATAATATAATATTTAATGGGATGGAATTTGTAATCGATGTTGTACCTTAAAAATAGCTTGCAGCGTACGTCGCTGGAGATCGGTGAAAACTAATCGGGGCTTTTTGGGAGCAGGAGGATGCTCTGGCTGTGTCTGTTGCTCTTCCTTCCTCTTGCAAGCTGGTAGAGTGAAAGTATTTCCACAGTTTTTAAAGTTGAGTCCAACGATATCACCACCAAAAAGAAAAAAAGTAATCAAACCATCGTTAATAATTCAGCCAGGAAATGCAGATCTCTTTGATTAAGAATAATCAATCATCGTTCGTCTACTTCAGTTGAACCTTCGTTTTACCACAATCAGTATATTTTACACCCTATTTCTTATATTGTTGACCTCATTTACTTTTTGTTTATTATGCAGTGATGATATAAATAAAAACATCTTAGTCGTTGCGATTCTACTACTAAAATAGTAACAAACTACTTTGACATTTCTTATTTCTACGAATGAGAAATATGATATTATTGTTATGCATTAACTATTATCTCCAAGTTCATTGACTTAACAATCTATACAACATTATATTGAACATGCAGATTCGATTACTCACGTCAGATTATATTTTATAAAGTACAGTATTCTAATAATGCTCTTTCTAACTTTAAAAGATGCCCTCAAAGTAACATAGTGAATTTACTGACTAAATCTAATCTACTGACTAAATTGACTACATTACATGAACACCAAATAAAATGCAACAGTTCTCAACCTCCACATTATGAATAAATACGATAAATAGTAAAAGCATATATCTGTAAAATCTGTAATAACAGTTGACACGATTCAAATAATTACGGAAGAAATGTTTCAGATTTTAATATAACACCTTACATCTCTCGTCTCTCATTCATCTCTGTAGTCAGTGCATCATAAGTATAAACTAATAATATCATATACCTGATGATGGGATGTAACCCAGCGGATAATAAGTTGATAGTTAGCAATAATGTTATGATATTCTTTTACAGTAACTAAGTTTACGTAAGTTAAAACGACGGTCGGTACACGGTATGTGGTGGTTCTACCAATGTAAAGTTAACGGTTCGTAAAGCACTATTGGGAAAAATGCATTGTACTTTGTTGTAAAATCAATAGTGCCTGAAAGTTTCACTGCACTCCAAAACGGTAGTTTAGCCTAAACTCTCTCTCTCTCTCTCTCTCCCGTAAGTCCAAAAAACCTGCCCATTTCCAGTCAACCTAGTTATAATTATCGTATTCATTGTTAAGTAGTAAGACCAAGTCGCAGAATTGAAATTTAATGACTTGTCTCGTTGTCTTGTCTCCATGTTACTCATTCTCTCAAACCTGGCAAATGCCCTGTCAGTGTACTGGGTCAGCAAGATTTACAAATCCATTGTCAATGTGTGTAAAGTGGATGTATTGAAAGTAAAATATAAAAGGATGCATACCTAACTAAACGAAAGACTATAAATAAAATGGTGAAGATAAGAATAAGACTATGCAGGATCCTCAATAATAAAAATGAAAATAGTAATTTTTAACGGTGGGCATGAGTAGCCACGTTTGTATTAGTATGGAGAAAAATCGAAGATGCGTTTGTTGGCTGTACCGTGTGAGTACTGGTAGGTACCGGTGTACGTACTAGGTACATGATACACATTATAGTGAACTACAAATGCGAATTCAATACAAGCTGCCAAACAAGAATCTTTGTGAGTGTTCTAAATGTGACATTCGAAAACACGCTTGATCATTTCGCCAATAACTCAATTGTCTCAGCTGTGTGCAGCCCTTTTATTGTACCATATATGCATTATATATATATATCTCAAAATACATATACCATTATGTAATACACCATGTGAAAGATCAAGTAAAACCAGAGCACACTGCTCTCTCTCTATATCAGACAATTGTATCGTGGTGGTACATTTTGTGATCTATATAAACAATGATGACACCATTCAGCCATAATATGCAACACTCGTGCTAGGTAATGCGTTTTCACAGAATTCTCTGCAGATCACATTCAACTATATACATCCTACAATTTTGCTGACTATGCATATACTCGTAGCAGATCTTGCTCATCTACAACAGTATGAGCATAATACAGAGCCAAGAGAAATGTCATTAGTAAACCAGCACTAGTATATATACCACGTTAGTTTTGTTATGTTGTAAGTTGTATTAGTGCATGCAAGGATTGCGGCTTTTTGCTGTAATCGTTTACTTCTCAGACTGTAGTCGAAGATGTATTTTCTCTCCCTCTCTCTCTCTCTCTCTTATAAAAGTCTACTTCTTGACTGTGAACTAAAGAAAGCACTACCCGTACTAATATCACAATATGCCTAAAATGACAACTGAACATGTACCATTAGATAGAGACAGAAAAACGCGAACAACATTTCTTTGCAGTGCTACTTGGGTAATTCTTATAATATTACGACAATAATGTAACTACTTAAATACACAATGCAACCCGGGGCACGTACAAAAGAGGAAGCGAAGATTTAGAAAAATACTCATGTTGACGACACACATAAACAACACAACGTGTGTGTTTTCAATATCAAAATATTACATTATGCAGAATACCACCATAGATCAGTAGTTAAGTAAAAATACTATTACGAGGCATATAATGGATACGGATACCTTTTAGGACTTTTGTGTTGCTGTTTTATATTGCACACATAGTGAACTCATCTTTAATATTCAGAATGTATAATATCGTAAAAATGCTCAATGGGATGTCAGATGTCATTCATATGCCATTAGCGTCGAACATAATTTCCACAGTGACTTGAGAACTTGAGATATGTAGTTACAAATAACTTGGTTTCTTCATAATGTGCAGTGCACCATAGAATTCGTACAAAGAACATTACTGATTATTATACTGATTTACTTTTAGGTTGCTAAAAGAAAAACAGACTTTGTGTTATAGGTACTGATATGTACGACCAGTTCTAAAATAACTCTAACAAGCAAAGCTATAGCTTTGGTCTTTCTGATGAGTGAAAGTTGAAAGCCAACTTTCTATTTCTCTCTCTCTCTCTCTCTCTTTTGCTTTTTATTAGTGGTCTATCGTTGCGTTTCCTTCGATATAATTGAGAGATAACCGGATCAAGCTGATAACGTTTGCCAGAAATGCTATCAGAACTATTTTACGCAATGGCAACATAGGTTGCATTTTGCGTTTTGAAGGGGCGGAAATCCCATTGTGGAACAATGAAACCCATGAGTTTCTTTCAATTATTTAGAGCATTGATCCCAATCAAACTGAAACCATAAATAGAAATAAATAGTTCATTTGAACGAGTTGACATGCCACCCGAATGTAGACGTACTAGTCCTATTTGTATTTCATTGTATCATAGTTTACTATAAGACTTACGAATTCGGTAAACTACAGTACAGATACAACGAACTAAACATTAACCATAAGGAAACAGAGTTGTTAACTTAAACTAACAACACCTCCAATGCTACAAATATACCAATATCTATTTATAACCATCGCCTAGTTCATTTATAACTCAAAACTCTATCAAAATCCCATGCTGCAGTGGATGAGCAATTCAATTATAGGTAATTCAACATGACAAGTTTTACTATTGTTACCAGAGATCGGATAAGTCGGTACCGAAATGCGTCGAAGATAAGTATGCACCTTTGTAAGTCCTCATTTCCAACCTTGTGGGTTTAAATACATCCCAAACGTAGGCTTCAAAACATTTGGTTACTAAGACCAAATAAATATCTTCGGATTTTGACTTTCTAGATAGATAGATTCCTATTGTAATTTGTAAGCTGTTTCTACAACAATCAGAATCTACTCTAGATAGGTACTGATGACTGAAACACAACACCTGCAATCTGCAAAGGATAAGCACATACATGTTTTGTGCCTAAGATGTCGTTTTTGAAATCCTCTCCGGTATCTGTATATAATAAAATTAAATCATCTGTGCAATAAACTGAATAACAATTATTGTCAATTGCTATTTCTGTCTCTATTATTGATTGTATGATTTAACAGTTGCAAAGATAAACAATTTTTTGTATACCAATAAATATACAGACAACAGAAACGGTACAAATCTCTACAGCATGGAATGAATAATCCACTCAATGGGGAAATGATAATGAGTATATTTTGATTTGATTGACACCACCAGACAACCGAAGCTGATCTGTCCCAGAAGTCACCATAAACTCAACTATATAAATTAAAACACTAATTTTGTTCTAAGCTACATTACCTTTTCATTTGTACTTCTTGATAAATGTTTTGATTCCATTTATCATTACTTAATTCATAATTGAAACAAGTAAATATCTTCTGACAATCAACAATGAGATCCACACAAGGCAAGGGTAAAAATACTCAGCTGCTTTGAACCTCGTCCGTAGTTTGGCGCAGAGCGCCACGAAAATGTTAAAACTAATAGCCTTGAGTAGCCGCGTAGTTGCGTGTAAAAAAATGTTTAGTTATGAGGTAGGAAGAAGGTCGCACTGATTTAATTGGTCTTCCGCAGGTTCGGAGGCGGAGCTTGAAGCTTGACACACCCGACTAGGGTCATTTCCAGA
>JABASD010005825.1:0-11504 GCA_019776165.1 Pogonognathellus flavescens
AGTTAATGCCTACTAACTCCGATACCTCGTTCGGCCACCGTTGCCGATACCTCGTTACCACGAGGGGGGGTTTGCAGGTATGGTGGCAATGCCCTACCTAAAGTACTTTTCGGGACTTTCAAAGAGAAATGAATGTTGTATCTTTCTCCACCACTCTACTCTACACTTCCAGCATTTACAGAGAGGCAAATACACAATGTATATGCACGTAGAGCTACAGTGAGAGTTTAATGAGTATAGTGTGGCAGAGATTTATGTATAACACATAATATCCTTGCACAATGGAAGAACTTAACCTATTTTAATTACCAAAAGCATTTTAGAATCAATGAAGGGGTGGAGTGGATTATCATTTTGTAGATAATGATTGCATTAGTCGATGCCTACATTGATAATCACAAAATGGCACTACAAGTTAAAGACTCATATAAACATCATCATTAATGTACTGCGTACTAAAACTGCTATCGAATGGATCGACATTGTATTGTATCATGCTATTCATATAACACTGTGTATTTTGTTTAGTTTTTCCTCAATTGGTACCACAAGCACAAAACATAAACACAGCTAGTAAATCCCAACAAAATTATGCGTTATCATAAAAATTGATGTTTAAAATAATTTTCTTGAGAATACATACCTCATTTTGCAATCACGTGTGCAGATTTAAGGTTGTATTGGTCAATAATAAATCTGGAATAGAAAACACTTAAACACAAAACACTTTCACACTGAAGATTTCGCAGCAGTTGAAGTATCTTATTTTTCAGCTCTTCTGAATCTAACCATTGGGTACACCAAGGTAGAGCAGACAGTCAATGATGGTTGGATTTCTCGCCAAAAACAGACAACTGTTTGTTAAATCTGCATGCATAACCTCCTTCGACGATTAATTACAATGTCAGTTTTATGTTACTGATACACAAACTGCCCACACTGACACTTGAGCAAAAATGATTAGGATTTAGGATACCACTGCAAGACACGTAAGAAAACTATTACAAAGTCAATCCATTATATCCAGCAATATCTATAATTAAAGTTAACAGGAGTAATGCCCAAAACTTTGTCATAATTTAAAAGTATCACCTCTCCCGTCATCAGCTATAAGTCATTTTCAATGTGGTGGATCAACTGCAGAAGTATTTTCTAAAGTGATGATGGTTTATTCACGCTACTTCTGATAACTGTAAAACATGTCTCATTAAGATCCGTTGTAAATTTTGTATTCAACTTGTCACTGTATATAATAAGTCCCTTATATAAATGACAATTTGCTAAATTATCATCACAAATGACGACACTTTCCTACATCCTTTACTGAATGGTGCGGTTGACAAAGTTTACATGACATCTTCTGTCTGCACATCGTAGTTTTGTATCGCTGATGAATGAATTTCTCGGGTTATTTCTCTTCCTCGCCCTAAAATAAATGAAAAATCAATCAAACACGGCTTTTCACGCGAATTTTATATGTACAAGTCTGCTGTCACCGTTCTATGAATTAATTATGTCAGATAACAAGAGATGATTCATCTCTAACTAATGTAATGTATCAACACAAAATGCATTGCACTCGCACATTACATTAAAACACGCATGTACATTACATAAAATATCAGATACAAATGTAAACAATCAACAATATATACATGAAAGTTAAAACTTAACTGACATGTCCTTTCATTCATGAATTTCATTCTCACAGGAAGTAAATTGAAATAATTATAATTCTATCTGTATGTATTGCGTAACAAAAAGACTCAATTCAAATTCAAACTTATTAAATATTAAAGCTACTCTAAGAACTCTGCAGTTTTGTTAACTTACCTTTTACCAGTTGTTGTTAAGTTGATGAATGAAAACGGTGAAAAAGCGACGGTCGTAAACTAACTCTTTGTTATTTATTCTGTTTACACACAGTTTAATTTTATTGCAAATTAATGTGACAATGAAAGTTAGTTCAGCAAATGTAGAGTAGTTCTGTTTTCTCGTCACAGTCCTCAGACTTCAGAGGCAAGCTCTGGCTGATGAAGCTGAGTGAGCCGATCTCTGGGAACTCAACTTCATCCAGCCCAAGACTCAACAACATTGCATATTGACTTGAACGAACGACAGCCCAGCGCAAAGCGCAATACATACACACTCCTTTCCTTAATTCTTCACCACTACTCTCTGCGACTGTCTTTTATATAGATTCTTTCCATCAGTGCGTATGCAAGCTATAAATGTACACTCTATAACATTATAGCTAAGGACGACTATAACAACTATGCATAATCATATAATGTCTTGTACGGTTATATCATTCTGGACGATAGTTAGTAGATTAGTACTTAAGTTGCGTAATGTTATGTATAGCATAGTACTTGTTTATGTTTTTCTAAAAGTAGTAGCGTAGTACTGATAGTAGTTAATAGTTGTAGTTCTAATTCTAACAGAAAAATATGAGTAATGGTTGATTCTATTATTATGCCATAATTTTTAGGAAATGACATTCTCTATAGGCTTCTCCAAAATGGAGACTCTACAATGAAATGTGTACATTTTTATTAATTTAACTGAGTTTACAGTTTGTTTGGTAAAGAAACATTGTCCTAGTTCTAGAATCGAAAAGTTTTGACAAAAATAAATACCTTTTGAAGCATTGGTCAATACCTTTCGAATTTCGAAATCGTTTGTTATAAGGACGAAGTTATTTATGGAAATACAAAAGCTGTCCGTCTGTCCTTCACCACGATAACTCACGAACGGTTTGAGATATTTTGATCAAAGGTACACCTACTAGTAAAGACTAAAGACCTATATGAGGCTACGACTTATGAGGCTAAGTTCGAAGATCCTTCATGACCTTTGCCCCAGTCAAGCTTGGGGCAAATACTTTTTTCTCAAACTACAAACTACATTCTGAACAATTATTCTTCAAAATGCAAAATACATTTTGAAAAAAATCCTCAAAATACGTAAATACATTTTGGAAATACAAAATAGTCTAAATGCATAAATGCATTTAGACTGTTTTGTATTTTGACAAAATACTTACGACCATTTAAGAGTACCAATTTAAATTGCCACATATGAATAAAATTGGCTACACTGGTCATATTAAAAAAGCAATATAAACAGTTGCTTTGTCAAATGGTGTATTATCTGCAGGAAATAAGTAGGTTTAAAGTTGAAAAATGGGGTTTAAATTCGGGTCGTAAACAAGTCTTTTAAATACAAAATACTCTGCGAAGCTCAAAATATTTTACGGTTCAAAATGCTTAACAAATAGGACGAATAACGCCTAGGCACTTAAAGTGTTTGTTTTAGAGTAACCCTGAATAGGGCCTATAGTAAAGGCGAGGACGAGGAGGTTGGATAGTAATTTTATTTGGACGACATTACTAAAGAGTACTCCCTTGTTGACGATGCGTTGAGCCGATAACACACACACGACAAAAGTCATTGTACCTCTCACGTTTATACAACGAGAGTCATCTGAAGAGGTAATCAGCAATTAGATCGCATATTTAGCCACCTTTTCTTAAGAACAAGATTTAAACTAAGTTTGTAAAGTGAGTTTATTATGTGGAAGTGGAAACTGCTGTTCTTGTGTCATGTCAATATTGTAGCTATTTCGTATTTTTTATGAAAATTTAGGTACAGGAACGACCAAAATAGCTTTGCAAAGAAAATAGAGTGAGTTTATATAATTGTACATAACATAATCTTTATTTTTATCTTATTTTTTTCAAAATAACATTTGAAACTTAACGTTGAAGGAGAGCCTTAAAGTTTTCGGTTCTATATACTTCTACTCTTTCATTCGATTTTGTAAGTTTACTTTACAAATTGTATTGTGCAAAATAATTATATAGAAAAATCTTTCCGTGTAATATAAACTAACCTAACATTAACAATCAAAACAATAATTAATCCGGTTCACGATATTTCTCATATATAGGTACCTAATTATTACAGTGTTAATAAAATGTATCTGAACACTTGGGAAGAGTTCGAAAGACAAGCAGAACGATTATATTTAGGAGATCCAGAAAGGGTAAATAAATTATTATTAAAAACATTTATAATTTATCTATAAGGCAGAGCAACAAGGTCCAGAAGACTCCAGATACTATTATAAAATCTTATTGATTGGTAAATGAGTCGATAGAGACTTCTTCTGGAACTTGTTTGATACAAAATTACAAATACAAATTATAAATTATTGAATTATGATGACATTGTATAAATACGGGTCCGTATTTATACAATGTCATCATAATTCAAAAATGCAACCAAAATGTCCATATCATAATGCATACAGATACAGCTCTCATTACATATTTACTGTAAGTAAATTAATGATCTTTATATTTTTAGTGTCGATACTCAGTATCATACTCTAACAAAAAAGGCGCTTTTAAGGTGAAGATGACAGATAACTCCGTTGTAAGTTACAAAATACCATGTTTTCTAAACAAAATTTAATTAAACAAATTGTCATTTTTTAAAATATTTAAACTTGTTTACTTGCGTTTAGTGTCTTCAATACAAGTCAGAAACTACACAAGATTTAAAAAAGATGGAAAAATTTATCAACAACTTAATGAGACATATGGCATCGAAGGAACATTAAGAACCCTGATCGTTAATTCACACGCCCATTCTTATTGCTTACTAAATAATAATTAAACAATTTAAAAAACCCATACAGTATAATTTTATACAATTTCAGCATCAAATGTAAAAATTAATATTATGGTTATGAAGCGTATCATGAAAACGCTTAATTAAAACTAAATGTTACAAAATACAATTAAGTGGATAAGAACATTCCTTTTCAAATTTCAAATTTGGTAAATTCACGTCTGTATGCGGAGATTTATCAGATTTAACACGTACCTTCAATGAACCACGAAACCCTTTCTTGTTTGTAAGGTTTTTTCGTGAATCAATTTTCGAGCTTTTTTCTTGAATTTTAGTGTGAGTGAATACCCTTTCTCCATATGTGTCCTGTACAATTTCTCGAAGTTTACAATATGGATTATACTCTGACGGCTTAATGTTCAGGTTGACGATAGAACTTCTGAAAAATTCCTACGAATAAATAAAAACAACACATCAGCAAACTGCTAAAACACGGATAATATAATGCATCAAAATTAATTCGTCGAAGTAGATAGAAAATTAGCTATACAGCACTCGAAAAGATAATTTACTTACGAAAAGTTGTTGCTCTATGTAGGAATCATTTTCCGAAAATATGCACTTGCCAGTACTAGACGCAGAGTAGATCTGCTCATACTTTTTAACAATTAGTAGTAGTTCCTCATGAATCGACAAATCTTGGACTATTTGAGTATGAATTGTTTTAAGGCCATTTAGTAGTCCAACTGCAGCACCAATAAGGGATTTACTATTTTCACTAATATTAATCAATGGAACCTCTCTGTAGCGGCTTAAAGTTTCAGTAATGTAGCCTTTGGTCCAGGTCAACATATCTCCATATTTCACAGTTGCCTGAGCATATTCAAAATTATGCAATTAAAGTAACTATATTATTATACTCACTAATTAGTTTAGCATTATAACTTGTACATAGCATATCCAGTCCATAAATTATAGGCATTGAATTCATATGCTATGTACAAAGTATCTTGTATAATTTAGTATTGAAATGAACAGTTTATGTCATACCTTAACGAATGCCTGTATCAATGGCTGTTGACTGTTACACTCAACCGGCAATGTCAGCAATCCGATTAACACAGAGCATATCATTTTGAGCTGCAGAAAATAAGAATTCATTGTAATAACATCAACTTGTTTTGATGAGACATTGTACATAATGCATGCATTATTGGTCAAAGATGTAAAAGTACTTAGTTATTGTTATGATAAACATAATATAATAAATTGTAATAATAAACTAACATGTAAATGTGAGCAGTGAAGGCGACATTCCAAAATAGCGTTCAACACAACCGTTATCAACGATAAGCTATTTTTCGCAGTTTCTGTTAAAGGCTTCGCATGTTCCAGTCGGTTGCGAATCCTCAGCAAGAAATCAAGAAATAAATCACAGATAATATCAAGGACAGGAAATGCTCCATGGGTTCTCAGGTCTTTCAATATTATAGAAAATTCTTCCATGTCTGCATCATTCTCCAACGTGTCACCATTTCGGTAGAAATTATGAATGAACATTTTCATGTAATCTCTCCATTCTACAGGCAGTATGGGGTATCGTTGTAATGCTATGAACACTGCATTATTGTCTATATGCTTATTCATAACGCCTTCAATGTCCGATTCTTCTGAACTGTCTTCCACATAATCCGAAATTGCGTGCACCAGATCCATTTCACAATCATCTCGGTGTTGATCAGGAATGTGTTTTAAGACCATGGGTACTTCCCGATTATCAGATTCATACCGATCAACGGAATCTTCTGGGTCTTCGTTGTCACTGGCACAAGGATTACCTTGCTCCTCATAACTATTTTCACTTTCCGCATCATTCTCATTACTAACAACGTCGGATGGCGATGATGGGTTGAATGCGCTTTCCGAATTATCAAATGTCATTTGTAACTTGGCAGGCAGTTCATAATCGACAGCAGTTTCTTGGGGTTGTTGGGACAAAGTGTCTAGAGGCTTAGTTACTTCTTCGACTTTGTTTTCTTCAGAAGTGATATCATTGTCATTTGAATTTTCAACTTGGTCCATCGATTTATCTATTTCAATTGTACTTTCGACTTTATCCATCGATTTATCAACATTCTTTGCATTTTCAACTTCATCTATCGATTTATCAGTATTATCTGCACTTTCAACCTCATCCATCGATTTATCAGTATTATTTGCACTTTCAGCTTCGTCTATCGATTTGTCAATATTATTTTCATTTTCAACTTCATCCATCGATTTATCAATGATGTCATTGGCAGATTCAACTTCATCTATTGACGTATCAATAGTTTCAGGAGGGTCATGATTTTCTTCCCCTCTGAACTCAGATACTTCCGTACAATCGTATTTCTCAGAGACCATGAGTAAGTTAGGGTATTCAAATTTGGAAGCGTCGTGGTCGTCAATATTTTTTATATCTACTCGAACTTTGCCTTTTCCTTCATTTAATACCAGAGAAAAGTTTTGTGCTTCGATAATTTCGTCATTCTCACAATTTGAATCAGGGTCACTAATATTAATACTGTTAAGTTCAATCACATAATTATATTTTCGTTCACATCTATCTTCAATATCAGACGCAGACGGTTTTTTATCCAAGTCAGTACACTTAGACTTGTCTTCCTTTGCATTTACTTCTTCAACTTTCTCCGCGGCCCCTTTTGTCTCAATTTTTATTCCAGGATCTTCGTTCAGACATTTAATACACGCTTCAACATTTTCTAATTCCAATTTTATAGATTCGAAAGATATTTGTTTTTTATAGTTCGAATTGCAAACATCGTCGACAGATTCTGAACTGGAACTTTCTTCAGAATCTGTTTGTTCTTTAATCTCCGGCGATAGTTCTAAACAATTTTCTTCTGAACTGTCGGATAGTGAATCATTACTCTCTCTTTCGAGTTGCAGTTCGCATTCGTCATCTTCTACGGGAAACAATTGCAAATTATGTACGTATGACCGAACGGTTTCACTTGAGGGTTCAGTTTCAGTCGGTGCAGGAGCAGGAGGTTCATTGTACGGGTAGTTGTACAGTAAAGTATTTGGCAATAGTAGTATTTCCTCATCAGAAGGCGACGAATCGACATCGTCATTACCATAGTTTTCGTCAGGAACTTCTAAATCGGTTCGTTGAGTTGGATCTTCATATTCAACTTCGCTATTTGAATATTCGAAGGATTCTAATTGCATTTCTTCATTTGAATATTCTATGTCTACGCCTTGGTTTGAGTATTCTATATTACTTGCATCAATACTTTTTGGTACTTCAGCTCCTTCAGCAGACGATTCCATATCACAATTAATTGTATTTGGATTGCTTAGTTCACTTTGTTCGTATGAATGTATGTTTGAAGCATAAGAGTTTTCGGCATCCGCTTCCTTGATGCAGTAATCTACACCAGGATTTGAATATTCTAGTTCCCCTTGTTCATACGTATTTTGACATTCAATTTCTCCACGATATGGTTGCTCTTCAAGTTCTGGATCATTTCTGCCCTCAAATTCCAGAAATACATTTTCCGATTCAATTTCTTCATTTTCCAGACTGTCTGAATCAGTATCCATGTAATCCCTTGGATCGAAGTCATCCAAGTCAATTATAGTATCAGAATCTTGCAAATAAATTTCTGTGTTAGATTCATCTAAATCGATTGATTCGTCAGAGTCTTCTGAATTAATTACTTCTTCATAATCTTCCGATTCAATTACTTCGTCATAATCGTCTGGTTCAATTACTTCGTCATAATCTTCTGATTCAATTACTTCGTCATAATCTGCTGATTCAATTACTTGATCATAATTTTCTGATTCAATTACTTGATTGTGATCTTCTGATTCAATTATTGGATCGTAATCTTCTGATTCAAATTCTTTATCATAATCTTCTGATTGAATCACTTGATCATAGTCTTCTGATTCAATTACTTGATCGTGATCTTCTGATTCAATTATTGGATCGTAATCTTCTGATTCAATTACTTGATCATAATCTGCTGGTTCAATTACTTGATTATAATCTTCTGATTCAATCACTTGATCATAATCTTCTGATTTAATCACTTGATCATAATCTTCTGATTCAATCATTTGATCATAATCTTCTGCTTCAATTACTTCATTCAAATCTTCTGAAACGAATTGGTCTAAATCTGCGGGAATAATTAATCTATCAGAATTGTCCGAATTAATTAATTCGTTCGAATCTTGCGCATTAGCTGCTTCGTCGGAATCACTTGAATTAATTATACCATCCGAATTTTCTGAATTAATCCCTTCATCCAGATCGTCTGAGTTGGTAGCGTTATCCGAATCTTCTGAAATAATTACGTCGTCAGAATCTTCAGAGATAGATACATCTGAATCTTCTGATTCAATTACTTCGCCATAATCGTTTAAATTAATTCTGTGGTCAGAATTGTTGATTTCACGATCTGTATGTTGTACATTGTCATCCAAGTTTTCAAACTCAACATCTGCACTGGACTGTTTTACCTCAATTTCATGATATGAATTATCTAGATTAATTTCTTGACGATCAGAACTTTCCAATTCGATTTCCTGAGTACAACCTTCAATTTCCAGATCCTTATCCAAATGACGTAAACCAAAAGAATCCAAATTTTCCAATTCAATTTTTTCAACAGATTTTTTAAATTCGAATTCCTCGTCGGACTTTTCGCCATCGATTTCAAAGTCCGAATTTTCTAGTTCAAACTCCTGATCAGATGTTTCAAATTCAATTTCCTGGTCCGAGATCAGTTCGATTTCCTGATCAGAATATTTTGATTCGATTTCATCGTCAGACTTTTCCAGTTCGATTTCCTGGTCCGAATATTCAACTTCTATTTCTGAGTCCGAATTTTCTGCTTCTACTCTTTGGTCTATCCCTTGGTCATATTTTTCTGCTCCGTACTCTTCATCAATTGTCTCCCAATCATTTTCACCATCAGATGTCTCCCAATCGCTTTCCGCATCCGATGTTTCCCAATCGCTGTCGTCACCAGAAGTTTGCTCCTCTGCGATATCCTCCCGAATTCCTACTACGTCGAAGGAGCTTGTACATTCAGCTGAATTAAATTGTAATTTACCCTCACGCAAAACGGCAGCTCCCGGATTTTTAACGTTCTGCTTGTCTGTTGATCCTAAATCGTCCAATTCTCCATCAATACTATTTAACTCTATTTCGACTTCAGAATCACTTAAATCAATTATCTGTGTATCATCGCTGTCCAATTCAAAATCGTTTGACAAGACGGAATCATTGATTAAATCAGCATCTTTATCCAAATGGGAACATGATTTTTCATCCCTATTTCCGACATCATTCGTATTTTCATTATAAATTTCGACTTCCGTATCACAATATTCATATTCGTCACTATCAAAAGAGAGACTCTCAGTATCTTCATCCTCAACCAACTGCACGTTAGCGTCAACGTACTCCACTATATCATGTTCTTCATCATCATTGTTCATGGAGTCCGGCAATGTTGGACTATATTTCACACACACAAATTCTTCAGAGGGATCATCGTAAATATTTGATTCGTCTTGACCTATCGATTCTGTTGATTTCAGGTCACCATTGCGTTTCAACACAATTTGCTCAGTTGGATTGTCATAAATAACATCCCAATCATTTAAACTGGGGTCTTGTTGTATTTCATCCGTCACAGCTATACCGCCACCGTCTGGAGAGAGATCTTGGGTCTGATTAAGATCTTCATCAACATCAACATCTTCATCGTCTGTCGACACAATTTCTTCTTCAGGATTTTCCAATATTTCTTCCTCGTCATTATCTTCATTCACTGTTTCAATCCCATCATAAACCAGTTCTTCTTCAAAGTTTTCGTAGATATCATATTCATCTGAATTTTCCTCAGTGTGACAATCATCCAACTGCGCATAGATCACTTCTTCTCTCGGGTTATCAAACACACACTGTGTGGTTTCGTCGATGTATTCATCGGCCATTTCCTCACTTGCACTTTCATATACGATTTCTTCATGATAATTTTCGTATACTTTGTCTGTGAAATTCTGGCATTCACCTTCATAGTCGCTTTCGGAGTTTGATGATTCAATATCAACTTCATTTTCATTTTCCGTGATGTCCGACTCGTCCGACTGGTTATCCGAGATTTGTAACTCGTGGTAATCAATTACTCCAAAATTACGTATCTCATCTTCGGTAATCTCATTCTTGCTACTTTCATGATATATCTTAGGATGAGGGAATTCGTCTAAATTATCTATTTCAATTTCTTCTTCAGAACCCTCCATTTTTATCTCAATATCTGAACTGTCTAATTCGATTTTTTCTATCGCCTTTATACCCGGCAAGTCATCAAATATTTTCGAGTCTTTGACACTCAAAGCTTCTTCGGTTTCTTCTTCAGATATGATAGCATCACTTTCCTCATCGGACAATGACGAGCTGTTAGTAAGTGTCTCTTCTCTCTCTTCCTCATCATTTGAAAAGCAATCGAAATTCTCATTCTCTAAGACAGAAGAATTTTGGGGAGAATCACAAGACATTTGACTTGAATCGTCAATATTCTCAACTTTCTCTTCTTTCCAATACATTTCAGGTGATGCAACCACAGGATCGCAGTCGTCGATTTGTATGTCGTCTTCGTTTGCATCACCATCAGTGAAATAGATTGCATTGTTATCAACGGTAGGTATCGTAATTTCAGATTCAGATGTAAAATCATCTACAAATTCCACATTATTAGTACCACTGTCAATGTAAAGATCTTCCGCTTTGCTACACGGATCTTCATACTCCTCATCTGAGTCATAGTTTAAGCAATCAA
>JABASD010005826.1:0-11497 GCA_019776165.1 Pogonognathellus flavescens
TGCTTTCAAACAAAGATACTGTATCTATTGCTGTGAATGATTTCAAAGTACCGTTTACAGGCAATAATTTTCTTTCAACTGCTTTTGGTAGAACAGCCTCATGTGCCCCTAAGGTAATGAAAAACAATGAGCAGGATATAACGGAAATTAAACAAAATATTTGTAATGTAAAATTCGTTATATATAGATTCCGATTTCAATTTTTGTAAATGAAATAATGCTTACAATAAGTGTACTCAAAATTAAAGGTGAGCAATAAACCAGAAAAATCTTCATCAAATCCCAGGCGGTTGTAAATCAGATTTACGCATCCATTTGAATTACAATCTTGGTCACTTAATTCATCAGTGTGAAAATGTTTTGTAATTAATTCTGGTTTCGGTTTTGAAAACGTGTCCAAATGGTCGAAGTTGTGAGGATTCGGAGTAGGAGCGACCTTGAAAGGTTTCAAAGCCATTGAAGAATGAGTGTATGGCTTTTTTATATTTGGGTTTGCGATGTTTATCTTCACATAAACTTCTCCCCGGTCAATGATGTAAAATATCTTCCTATTTAAAAATGAGCAAAATCACATTTAACTGTATTAACACACGCACATTCTAAATTGATAGGAAATTCAAAAAATTAGGAAATTAATATCTCACAAAGAATGTTTTGTGTGTTTCAAAATTCCTGTTTCGTAGGAAAAGTAATCAGTCTCCAGTCGATTTGGTCCCGTTATGTTGGCAACTTTTTTTAGTTCTGAAACTGGTTTTTCAAACACCCAATGATAAGTGTAAGAAGTTGGAGCCTTTCTCGTGGACCTAAAAATATACAACCAACAGAATCATTTTATAGCAGTCAGTACTTAATGTTAGAGTTAGGTGTTCCTTGCTGTTATGCAAAGAAACAAGTTTTTTGTTTCTATAATTATTTATTCTTAATTGTTACGTATTTGTAGTAGTAAATAATTTGCTTATATATTTTATTTAAATACCTTTGCTGACTCGAGTTTATCCATTTCTGAAACTGAAATAAGTAACGGATACTGAAAAACTGTAAATAATGAATGATGAAAGGATAATTAAACCTGTATATAAGAATGTGTTGACAGTCAGTAAGTAATACTTAGGCTATTTTATATTTCAACTAACCTTTCAATTTTATATTTCTACCACCAAAAAAGATCCAACGGAAAGTATTTAACTAATATGATTATTATTTGTGTGTTCGTGGGATTGATGATTGGAATTAAGCAAAAACACCAAGAGGGTAAACAGAAAGGTATCTGTTTTATAAATATGTGTAACTGTAACTACTATTTTGGTAAAGGGACAAGAAATGCATTTAATTGATTTAAATGACTAAGAGATGAGCGGTTACAGCGGTTGCTTAAGTATAATGTAAATATTATAACTAAACAAAAATACTACAAAGTCAAACAAGCGGTACAATTACCCGCTTGCAGTTGAGACCAGACTTTACAACCTTGAGAATGCAAACATTACAATGAGACTGTCATTATCGAGTTTCACTATAATAATGACTTGAGACAATTAACCTTACAGATCCGCTCTATTTTTTACGATTTATAAGTTTAAAATGGACATCCGACACCCCTCCCCCACCAAATGTTACTCCAAGTTACGAGGACGCTCAAGGGCGTACCCAGGATATCTATTTGTGGGAGGACACACCATGGAGATGGGGTTAATCGGTCAACTCCTTCATGACATTTTACCTTTTAACGTGACTAATGTGTCATTGTTGCCTTAAGTTCTATCTATTGAAGTTGATTTATTTAAAAATTGGAAATGCTTCAACGAAACCTACATAATCCGTCTGCTAACAATGCCAGTGAAACATTTTGGGCAATATAAATTGCTGCAAATTATTAAATTTAATCACAATATTTTAATCATCATAATAGCGGTGTTGTTACAGCAATTAAATAGTTGATATTGTATTGGCCCATCGTCAGAATATAAACATTAAGAATAATTTGGCTCTCTGACACAATTGCCACCTTTATCCCAAGTGAATCCCTCTACACAATCATGTTGACTGGTATCGCCAATACTATAATTTGATATAAACATGGGGTTTCCGTTTTCATCCAGACGAACACAGTAAGGAGAAACTCCATCCGCACCTAAAAACATTTTCTCTTGCTTTGCACAAAATGCTTGAGTATTTGTTTCGTAACAAGTCCCATTTTCATCACTGACAAAAAATTGGATGTCTGGTTTTAAAACTGCACTCTCCAATTCATTTTCCTTATTGACTGCGGGAGTCGCTTTACATTTAATTTTCCTGCATGCCACATTTGATTTTCCATTGCCCACTAGCCACTCATCAGAAGCACAAGGTCCCTGAAAAATAAATAAATGCGATTTTTGAATTATAATTGGGTGAAGTCGAAGTGTTTATTCTACCAAAATAGCTAATAAAAATAGTTTTAAAATACCTGTGTATAGGCAAAGTAACAGCGATCAGTCTGC
Organism: Pogonognathellus flavescens; assembly: GCA_019776165.1. Classification (NCBI taxonomy): domain Eukaryota; kingdom Metazoa; phylum Arthropoda; class Collembola; order Entomobryomorpha; family Tomoceridae; genus Pogonognathellus; species Pogonognathellus flavescens. The sequence goes on from JABASD010005826.1 coordinate 2,481, forward strand.
TTCCAGTAGACAATAGGCCGTTGGTTATCGTCAAGTGTTCTACAACCACAGGATCCAAATTTTTCTGCAGGCCAAGGTCCTGGTATTAATTCCATGAGGGTGGGACAATCTCCCTTTTCCCCTTTAGGAAAGAATTTCTGACTTTTCTTATGGTACAAAAACCGAGAAACTCCAACTCCGTTTAAGTTAAAATGCCAATTGCTAAATAATATGTACAAATAGAATTCCATGAATACGCAATATCTTTTCTAACAAATGCATAAACATACGCAATGTTGGTTTAGAAATAGGCAATACATGTTAACCTACCATTTGTAAAAATAATTTGTGAACTTGGAAATTTAAATATTTTTCAAAATGATGGAAAAGATTACTTTAAATCAATTTGGTTTCGTAAACATGTTGTGTTGTCGTCACTGTCCACAAAATAGTAGTCTGATTCCAATTCCACGAGACTCTCCATGTCTATGCCTACTTCTCTTTCCAATTTTGAAATGGGACATGGATTGGTTTTGCATTCCCATTCCTGTTCTTCTTTGTTAAATTGTAACCATTCTTTTACCTTACATGGACCCTGCCAAAATAATTATTTTTAATAAAGATGCGTCATAGTTATTTAAATGCAATGGAAATGTTTTAAAATTTCAGAAAATAATATCTACCTGATCGTTTGCAAAGTAGCAGCGATTTTCGGACGGCCAATAAACAAGTGAGCGTAATCCTAGAGGAGTTTTGATACATCGACATACACCAATGTTAGAGTCAGGAGATTTTCTCTGAATCCACATCAATTTTCCACACGGCCCTCGTTCATGTACGGTATAAGATTTGTCTGTTTCGTTGTGATATACTCGATCGATATAGTAAGAATTGGTTTCTCCAGTTAGAAATAACTTACTATTAATGGCAAACAAAAATGTTGAAATGTTAAAACAGTGATTTTTAATAATAATAATCCATTTTGCACAATTTGGTTTAAATTTTGCCTACCTGTTTATACTTCTTGGTATCACCACTGCATCTGCTGCATACCGTGACAAACACAACAGCAGTACTTGTCCCGCAAAAATAAATGCAATTTTCATTTTCTTAATATTTGTGTTTTGTGTATAAGAAAATGAATAAACTAAAACTGAAGACAAGAATATTGGTGTTGTCATAGGACGACTTAGTTACAAAATGAAGACAGCGTTTGCAAATCTTTAATTTTATATACTATTCAGAATGCAGCTTATAATCTCTTCATATACATGGCATAATAGGGAATTTATTAAATAATATAAGCAGAAAAGTTGCTCAGTTACGTGCATGGTACGTGTCGCTGGCGGATCTAATTAGGTATAGAAGGTCAGATTAATTTTCTATTCTTTAACTGACTTGAAAACCCGTTTCCATGAACTTGAATATTTTAAATCTTTAAATGAAGAATACCACTATTATGTAAATACATATCTATTATCAATCTTTTTTTTGTTTGCATCAGCAGAATGTGTAATTATATACATCACAGAGTGTAGTGCCTGGAAGTGAGAAAGTGATGGTACTCACGATCTCGTTCATTACATGTAAACACGAAGTTTACGTTTGTTATATCTACTCATATGTTATATGAAAAGAGGTAATTTAAATAGTACACTTACAATGAATAAATTGAATTAAATTACAATCATTTAGAATTCTGGTGACATAATTCACGACGAAACTGGCGAAATAAGCTCCAGAGTACTCTGAGCAAATGGCAGAGGCTAATAATGTGTATGCGTGAATTTATAGGAGCCGCTGAGCCAAAGTGAACCTACTAGTAGAAGATATTAATTATTACTGAAAATGGGTTATAATTAACCGTGATAGTAATAAAAATTAAATTCATATTTTAATCATCTAAAAGAAACTATTTTTACCTCCTAACAAAAATTAGTTGTTATAATTTTTCTGAAAGAGATTTCAGCTTTTCCCAATTATCCCAATGTAGGTGCAATTGAAACTATTTCATTTAACCATCCACCGATAAAAATTCGACCTGTCAAACGGCAAAATTTAATTGAAATTTTTATAATTTAATTATATGTATAATCTGTATACTGCTTTAGATATATTTGTATTCAAAAGTCAAAAAGTTTGTTAAAATAAAAAACTACATGGTTGCATCGGATCACACTATCACACTACACAAAAGGAAAAAATTATTGGGGGACCTTGCTACAGCTACATGCGAGTATTTCTACCTTGTTTACCCGCTTAACACATGTTTTTACTTTTGCTGTTCAAGTGTTTTCATTTTTAATGAAGTTGTGGTTTGAATTACCAATTAAATGTTGATACAATAAATGCTACGTATTTAGTGAATTGATAAGGAACAAATACCATTTAACATGGAAACACTATGCAAAACCGCAGAATGGGAACTAAGTTCAATAAAAGGTGTTGTACCCTATTTATTTCACAGTGGATTGCTCACAGACATTGAGTGCAGAAAAATTGTAAGTCATAACTTTGTTAAATTCAATATTGATAAATTATTTTAATGACGAAAATTGTAGCAATGTTTTGCAATAAATTGGTTTAAAGTGTCAACTTGTCGCAAACCTTCGTATTGGTCTTTAGCTGTCGAAAAAGTCAATAGACGACAAAAATAATGTATATATATGTTATAACAGTGTAGCCAGGCGCACCAAAAAGGCCCAAACTTTGTTATTAAAAATCTGGAAAAGTTATACAAAAAATAAAAAAGACTTATGTGAAATGAGTGATTTCCGTTAACTTCCACGCACTGCTCAAAAATTTAAAAGCAACAAACATTTCCAAATCTGACATCTGAATTAAAATTGAATTTGTCTTCCAATTTAATTTTATTAATAAATAAACAATAAAAGTAAAATTCTTACCTGCGTTAAATAACGTTGGGAAAGTTAGGAAATGCAATGATATTTGTTGATAAATGTGAGGTCTGAACTTAGAAGCATATTTGTCATTAACTGCGCCTTATAATTGTGGTCAACATCAAAATATTTTTAATAATATAAAGAAATGTTAATTTCCAATGAGTTAGTGAGTGCATTCGTAGTTGTTGTAAACTCCTGTACATCCGTGATTGTAAACACTGTAAGTGCAATTTACCTTTTGATTTGATACACAATATACAGGTGTGTACGAGTCAACTGAGGGAAATAAAAGCAGCGATTTATCAAATTATTGTTGACAAGGATCAAAATTTGACGAAAACAATTCTGGAGATTTGTAGAAACAATATTCATCCCTTGCTGAATCCAAAGGTAGAAAAACAACCAAATTGTTTCCAATATAATTATTGATTAAATAGTTTTTCAGTACATATGACAGTACATTACAAAACTTACTTTCATTTTTCTTTTTACCAGGTTGTGAAACGAATCCTATCATTTTTAACAGAGCAAGAAGTTTTAAATTATCGCCTAGTCTGTCAAAAGTGGAATTACACAGCTACGTATATGGAAGATAAACATTCACAGTTGAATTACCATTCTTACAAATTAAGTAGTAAAGAAAATGACGACTCCATACCAAAAACTGAAAATGTCGACAGCGTGGTTACTACTACTCTGAGGCAACTTTTGAAATATTTGGAAACTGTAGAAAACCATTCCAAAAATCACGCTTGGATAATGGTAAGTACAATTAAAATTGAAATAAAAAGTGTAATAAATTTATGCTTTATATGGTAGTAGTCCTTAGTCAATTTCCTATGAAACATTTCCTATTTGTCCCATTGAATTTCAATCGAACAAAAAATTGATCACAAGTGACTATTAAGAACTTTAACTTTATTATACTATGAAATGATAGATGGATATACAAGCCTCACTTTTGGAATTACTGTTTTTGGCGGAGTCAAATAACTGGGAAAAACTGTTAGAGATTATAATGAATCATAAAAGCCGACAGATACATGAAAACGCTGTAGATGATGACGATTGTATGAATCATTACAACAATTCTAATCTTGACGCTTTGAGAAATGACGCGGTTAGTACATTTTTGGAGTTTACACCTTTCCTTTTGAGAATTAACATTGATGTCATCTTATACATCCAATGGCCTTTATAATTTGATAATTGCATTATTAGATAGAACTTATTTTATTTTTGGAACAATGTAAATCTTTTTCTAATTTTTAATAGAAAAACTTTTTTCAATTTTGCAGATTGCGAACAAAATTTTCGAGTTTCTACCATTAAGCGACATCAAGAGTTGCCGAATAGTTTCCCGACGTTGGTGTTCTGTGGCGGATACTTATTTCCGACGACTATCAAAACTGAAATTCACAGAATCATTTCGCCCTGGGAATTATCTTGACTTATTGAAATATTCATCTCTACCTGACCTTCCTTTCAGAAATATACAATTTAAAGCGTATTTATACTCAATCTCTGAACTTCTGGACTTTTTCTCCAAGTGGGGACATAATATACACAATTTGACGATTTCAAGTGTTAATTTACAAAGTGGGATATCTTCGTGCTTTTCTTACACGACGAATTTAACTGAATTAAATTTACAGGCAGGCACAGTAGTAAGAAACCTCAGTATTGATTGTATGATCCCTTGGGAAAAACTACATGGAATTAAAATCCTCGTTCTTAGTAACATTGTTGTTAATATTGACCCGAACATTGTCCTAGCAAGAATTCGACCTTTAAAAATTAATCTACAAGAAATTCCATTTTTTCATGGTGGAAAACAATTGAAAGAATTGATTTTGTCGGATTTCATTGATTTTAGCAATTCGAAAGAAATTTCAATTTCTACCTACCCAGGTCAGAAACAAAAATTTGATTGGACGAGGGATGACATTAATAGTGAAAAGGTTACGCTTTCTAGAGTTGAGTTTCTTAACTGGGAAAACTCTAAAGCCAAAATCAGTTTTTTGAAACTAATGAATTCCCACTTTTTAAATAAAAATGAAATGGGGATAAAACAGTTGTTTATTCAGTCTTCTACGATAAACATTTCCTCCCTGCCGAGTACCCTTGAAAAATTGTGGCTTCAAGGTCCAGATACTCTGGTCACCATAACTGGAATAGTTAAACTGCCAAATTTGTCTGTTGTGAGCAATCGGTGTGGTGAAACAAATGTAGATATCAATTTATGGTTTTATAATTGCCCTAAATTAGTGGAAATGGATTGTAAATATTTTTCAAATTATCATCTTTCCTTTTATCCTAAAAGCGTAAGAAGATTGAAAATGGAAAGGTTTGAGTTAGCTCCTATTCCTCGTAATTATGAAGGCCTGCGCGTTTTAAACCTTGGGTTAGACATTCTCATTTTGGAAACTCACACTTACGATTTATGTTTAGAAGATGTAGCACAACTACTTCGTTCTATCAAACCGAAATTTTTGGTTATGACGGTCGTAGGAAGGCGGGATGACGTTGAGTTTCGTCATTTACTCTTTAGGAACCAACATGTGGAGAAGGAACCAACATGTGGAGAAAACTGTGGTTCAGTTTCGGTTCAGGGATATCAGTGGCTATGCTAATGTTTCCTTTTATGAATTTATTAACCCGATTAAGAAACTGGACGCAAATTGGGAGAATTATTTTGCTAATCAAATAGTAAACCCACTAACGCAAACACAATTTGAAAATTTTCAAAACCTCATTAATTGTGATAATGACTGTTGAATATTTCACTAATTAGAATTAACATAATTATTTAAAATACAAAGTATTCGTTAATATTGTGAAGTCTTTCGTTTATAATTTTGTATTTAGTCGGTAGTTAATATTTTTATCGTCAGTGCGTTTAGATAAGCAAGCTTATGATTTTTTAAAGTTTTATTTATAAACGACGTTGAATTGAGCGATTTTATCATCATGGAATAAAGATGTGTACATCTGTAAAATATTTTTGGCATAGTAGATAAATAAATATTGAGAGTTGTGTGTAATGTACAGACTATAATTATATTAATTGGCTCCAAATTGTCCAAATACGTTGTGAAAGGGCAGATAAAGTTTCAAAAAGGTCTAAGTATTCCTTTTCTTCAACAACGTTTTAATTACAAGGTGTTAAATGATTAGACATTTGTATAAATTCGATTAATTATAGATTTATTCTGTTAAGTTGGATTTATAGCCATATTTTACTAATAGTAGTACAAATATTTATATTTAGTTAAGCTTACTATAGAAACAATAGAAATGCACTGCAAGAAATGTTAAAAAGACGACAAAACTAAAACCATTATCATCTCTAATCAATTCCTAGGCAGGAGATACAATGCCTGTATTTTTATTGAATAAAAATACATAAACAAATAATTAAAATGAGTATAATATTGTATCGTTAGTCAAAAACAAATATTATGTGAAAAGTCTAAAACTAGCAATAAATGTAAATAATATAGTTTCGGTTATTTTTGAATGCGTTCATTATCATTAATTCAGTTTTTACATTGTCATGTAATAAAAACCATTTATCATTTTTAAAGTTGCGTGTAAATACCAATAATTAATGTTACTACACAATCGGTTTAAAGTTATATTATTTTCGTTTAGTGTAACACCTTTATCATGTCATCATCGAATTAAGAAAATATGTAATAAATGATTATGAATGTTGCAACAATTATGAACACACCAACTGTGAAATCTCCTGAGAATACTGCAGTTTTAATGGTACTGCATAAACCCTTACTATTATTTCGGACAAATTTATTTTGCGCAATTAGTCACGCAGTCTCGTCTCTCAACCGAGTTTCTTTTATTTCCTTTTCTACTAGTCTTTTTATCTTTGCTGCCATTCGTTTTTCTTTTTCTTCCACACGCTGTTGTGTATCCATTTGCCGAATTTCGATCAAGTGTACCAGATACAATTCATAGTTTTGTAATTCTTCTTCCAAAACCCTTAGTGCTTTTTCAAGATTTTTGATATTAGGCTGATGGACAAACCAATCGGACACCAATAAACCAATATCCACTGCAGGCATGACGACGTTTCCAATTTTGCGGGCAGATTCAACTTGTTCAGACCATTTGCAATTTAATTTGAGAAACGTAGCAAAATGTTCGCAATTATTTTGGAAAAGGTTATATCTCTCCCAGTTTTCGTCATTGACAATCTTACGGGCTAATTTGATAGTATCTTCAATCGGGATTTGATATTTGTGGTAATTTCGACGAAAAACGGTTTTGCTTCCATCGAGGTAATCTCTCAGCGATCTTTCAACCGGTTGCTCACTCTCTTCGTCGCCGCCGAAATCTACCACTCGATTATTTCCGAGATATATTCCGTGATACCCCGAAGTACCTCTTACTTGGACTATAAATGTGGTCTCCTTTACTATTTCATCCATCGTAATAGCACAATAAAAATACTTTGTATTATCGAAAATTGTAATAATGAATAGATTGAAGTTTGATCTGCCATGCTTATTTTGTATATTTACATGATTTGTCTGATGTCAATTGGTTCATCGAAATAAATATATTCAATTTTAAGCCACTGTAGCAAATATAAATAATCGTTTCGACTTCGAGCTTCTTCAGGTAGGAAATGCCTTCTAACACCAAAATACAAAAAAATCATTCATGTTTTGATAACGCGGGAAATCCATCAATTAAACAGCTGATAGTTTAGAGGAAATATTTTAACCCATTCATATTAATAGTCATTTGAATTATAATGTATGTATATTAATGACCAGATAGATACGGGAAACAAATCGTAGTTAAAATGGAATGGCTTAAATAGCGTACGGTTCATCATCTAAAGCGTCTTCCATTCGGGAGTGTAACTTCTGTTCTAGTCCAGGTTTTGATTGGAGAAGTGATTGCCATGTATTCTTTATGTTTGTGAATGTCTCGACAAGTAATTTCAATTCCTTGATGTCTGCGGCTTGAAGAAAGTTATGCGTAATGGTTGTCCTGTAACTGGTAGCGGAGCCACCCACTGCCATTGAAATTCCTATGCCTGAGCAGACGGCTGCGGTAAACCCCGCTGTGAACGGTGCAAGACATACTCCGGTCACTGTCAATCTATTTCACCACAATGGGTAAAAACAAACAATGAAAGCCAATTATTACCTTTTTATATTAAAAATTAGAATATTAATCAAGAACGTACCAAGAGGGTGGACTGGTGGTACGTGCCCCCCTCCAAATTCGGGGAAAAACGCAAAAAACGTCTGAAAAATAACAAAAAATCGCCAAAAGTTCGGTTCGCCTAAATTTGCCATAATTTTTCGCGCTACGGGAGAATATGACTCTTTTGCACTAAGTTTATTGTGTGCCCCCACCAAATAGAAATGCTGGGTACGCCCTTTATATTAATTATAATTTTACTATTGTTTATTTGAACACTAACATAGTTCCAGCACCAGATAAACTAACACCAGTTGTTTTAGCAATAAGACAGTTATCTCTATTCAATTTTGCATTTTTAATTTTTTTCTGTAAATCTTCAATTTTTTTCGTAATGGTGGAATAAGCCTCTCCTTCCAAAAAATAAATAACTGCTTTGATACGTTTCATGTTGTTGTTGAAACTTGTATGACCATATATTTATTTATTTATTTGGTTTATACTTGATGATTTCCCCAAAGCAGAGGTTGTCACATCATCAATGACAAAATACAGAGTAAGAGTGACAAGTATTTATATTAAATAAATTGAGTATAAAACTTGAACTGAAGCTTGAATATACAGAGTATAATTATCGCTGAGTGATAGCGGACATTATGCAGGAGTAATTACATACATTTTCAGATTGAACAATATTACAAGTGTTCTTTTGTTCGGTCAAGATAATATTTTTTAGTAGTTTACAAAATATTTTTTCAGATCTAGCATTTTTTAAACTATCGTCTATAGTGCACCAATGTGTCATAGCTTGATTACAAATGGCTCTAGCACCAAAAGAACAATTATTGCTATGTATTATGTATTGCATATTGTATCGTATTATTTCTTGTTATCCTAGTATTGTAATTGTTAAAATCAATCATATTTAAAAATTCATTTGGACAACTTTGGTTATAA
>JABASD010005827.1:0-11494 GCA_019776165.1 Pogonognathellus flavescens
TCTTCCTTTCCCTTCTCCTTCCCGTTTTTCACTATAGTCAAAAATTTTTGCCGCCGCTACGCGGCGACAAAAATTTCCTCTTCCCACCCAATTTTCTCTTCCGGACTTTGTCCGCCTGTCTGGGCAGATTATAGATGCCTGAATTTAAGTATGAATTGTATCTTTGTATCATATAATATTCAACTAGATGGTTTCCAATTCATTATACAATTTATACTACAATAACTACGCAATGGCACCTACACCCTACACGTTGATTAAACCAACAACGGCTTCAAGATCTAAAAAATTTACAAACTTAGTAGTTAGCGCTGGAATAAAAGTCTTCACAATATACTTTTTAAACATAATAATTTAATTTTTTGCATTTTCCTGGTGACTTTTACTCATTCTCATCGCCATTGCACCGCAGTGCATCGAATGTATAGATTCACAAATAAATTCACAGTTAGTTTTGAAACTTGATGTATTAAAAGAACTTTAAGGTAAGAGCTGGACATTTCACACTATGAACATTTGTTTCAACGAATACATTTCATTCGAAATAGTCATCCTCAGCTTCAGTCTTCACTTTCACATCCGTACTTGACATTTCGTCGCTGTCACAATACGACTCAATCTCACATTTAATAACCAAATCTTCAACCCCTTCCTCAGCCAAATAGCCGGTTTTTTCTTCACCCTTATCCCCGGAGGAGTAGACGTCGTCTTCATCAGAATCGCTTTCACAATATCTCTTACCCGTCGGTTTTTGCACAGTTTTCGCTTTTCTTGTGGACCTTCTTCTTTCCATTGACATTTCGGATATTTTAGTTCCTTTCCCTTTTTTCTCCTCTGGTTCAAAAGACCTAATCAATTTACTTTCTGATACTGGATTATCCCTCTTGTCACAAGGGTGAGTTTTAATTTTTAAAACCGGCATTATCAAACCGCAATGTTTACATTTATAACGTTCTGATTGTTCTAAGTCGTCGTGTGCATATTTCAAATGGTCGAAAAATTCACAATAGTTTGCAAAAGTGAGGGTGTCATTTTCATCGTCTTTTTCAATCTCACAAATGTGGCATCGTACATATTGGGTAAGCAAAGGTTTTTTGCACATGTGCCATTCATACATCCCCAAATCTGCGAATTTTTGACTGCAAGTTGAACACTTTACAAATTCTTCTGAAGTCACATGGTGCAACTGAAGTTGGTGGCTGAGCAATTGCGAACTGTATTCAAATGGTTCGCTACAAACTGGGCAAGTAAAGAATTTATTTTTGTCGATGACTGCCAAATGTGCTTTTAATTTGTGCCTTTTGAGTCCGCTCCGAAATTTAAATGACTCTTGACAAAATTCACATTTGTGGGGCTTCTCTTTCTTGTGAATAATACTGACATGTTGGGCTAACTGTTGACTGTTTTTGTATTTCTTCCCACATTTTTGGCATTCAAAAGTATAATCCATATGACATCTCATATAATGCTGTCTGAGATGCTGCTGGTTCTTATAATTTTTCCCACACACGTCACAAACAACTGTTTCTAATTTCGGATGAGACTGTGCCTTGTGTGCTCTTAAATACTGAGCACAACTGAATAATTTCGAGCAGATGTCACATTCTACATTTTGTTCTGATGTGTGACGTAACATGTGGTGTTGTAAGCCGGATGTGCTCCTAAAAGATTTACCACAGTACTCACAACAATGAGATTTGGATTTGTCTTTGGAATGAACTCTTTCCTTGTGGATTTTTAAAGCTAATGCCCTGCAAAATGTTTTGTGGCAAATGTCACATTTCAAATCACTGGAGTCAACATGAGTTTTCAAATGAATTCTTAAGGTTGCCATTTCGGCATATGTTGTGCCACAAATTTCACACGGGAATCTGACATTTTTGTGTTTAATTTTGTGTTTTGCTAGTTCCGACTGGTCACCAAACTTTTTGTCGCACTCCGGGCACTCGAAAGGTTTTTCTCCAGTGTGGATTCGAATGTGTCTTGCCAGATGATGTTTGAAACCAAATGTCGTTCCACATATGTCACATTTATATGGCTTTTCTCCACTGTGTGTTCGGCTCACGTGCAGTTTCAGTACACTTGGTCCAGAAAAGGAAAATCCACAAGTCTCACAGTCGTAAGTTTCTTTTGTGCAATCGTGACTTTTCAGAATTGTCAATCGGGAAAAGGTTCTGGAACAATTTTCGCATTTAAATCCACTCTCTGCATTCTTCATGTGAGTTAATATCTCAGATGAATTTATGGTTTTGCCATCCCCATCACCTGTGGAATATATTTAGTGGGATCATTGAAATATTATATTATATTTTCGTTTGTCTTTGATTTCAATAAACAAAAGTATTATTATAAAATCATGCTTAATTTTCTACCAGTTTCAACAGATTTGTCGCTTGGGGCGGGAGAATGAGACCAATCTAGCTGATCATCGAAATTTATTGAAGTGGCGGCCTTGTCTTGTGTGTTGTTGAGTTTCTCGGACCCAGATGTTGAAACTTTGTCCGCGACCGAATCAGTAGATTGAATTGTTTCTGTCGTTGTCATCAAAGGGGCGATAGAGTTGAACTCTTGGTTGCGGTTTTGTGAAGCGGTGGTGCGAAATGATTTTGAAGCTCTGACTTTCTTATTTTGATGAATAGTTCGTTGAGTCACAACGTCTTGATTGATTTTTGTTGACAGCTGTGAAATGTTGTCTTGAATACGGCTTAACTGATCAACCAGTAAAACCAACTGATTAATACTTCCATGACATACTTCACAAAATCCTGATAAACCGTTGGTGACTCCCATACAATTTAGAGTTTGTAGAATATCAGGGGAAATATATTCAGTGCAGCTGGAAACAAAATCCCGGGTGGGAGTTAATGCTGAATTTGAAGAAGAAGAGGGGCGGTTGTAACATAACCCGCAGTTCCCATCAATTAGATCAATTCCGTCCATTTCAAATCCGTGTGCGATGTGTTTGCAGTATATAATAACTGAAATATTAAACAACATGATGTTATTTTTAGCTATGAAGTACCACTATGTATTATGCCAGTGCATTATAAAACTACAAAACAGTTGTGTTTAATGTAAAATAAACACATAATGTGTTTTTATATTGATGATTGAGCATAAATCTGTGTGTAGCGGATAATAAATGTAAATGTAAATTGCTTACCTTATTTCTTACGCGTAATTTGAATTTTAATTGCGTAAAATCAATTAATTCATTAATCAATAATTAATATTTAGTGTAAAGTGCAATCTGAATGTTATCTGTGGTTTTCTGCCCGATCCGAATATTCAACTGTGACACTTAGCGCGCCTTTTCTAGCACACAATGACAATGAAGATAAATCTTCCGTCACCCCTTAAATTATATGAATCCGGTTTGCAGCACATATTTATTGCATTGTGTAGGGGACAATTAGACCTAATAAAATAACTATTGACCTTAATATATTAAAAGTGACATACAGTTAATTGCAGTTAGTGCCCAAGTTAGCAATCAAAGGCGCATCTAGGGTTCCAGGGAGGCTCGAACGATTTTAGAGGGGTTTAGAAGTATGAAGTTAAACATAGCAAAGTTTTTACAAGCAGCGATGTATTATGGTTATTAATTAGCATGATGTGCAAAACAAAGGTAAACTTCGTCTTAACAAGTTGAGTCGTCACTTAAATCCAACAAAATACAAATTATTTTACTGCACTCTCTTATTCAAAACAGTTTGCAATTATCGCCAGTGTTTGTGTAACAAATCAAACAATGTATTTAAAAACCCTCATACGAGAATGCTAACAAAATTCTACAGTAAAATTGCAGCAATTATGTACAAGAAAATATAAATGACGTAGATTGGCGAACATTTTTTCGTAATTAATGAAGCTTCAGATGTAGCAATATAATTTAGTGTAATTAGTTATATTGAACTTCGGTCTTGACTTCCATTTCATCACTGTCACAAGATGATTCAATCTCACTTTTAATAAGAAAATCTTCATTCCCGTCTTCCCTCGAATCGTTGTGTGCTTTTTTGTAATCCCTGGAATCTTCGTCAGATTCTGCAACACTTTCACTTTCTTTCTTAATCTTCGGATTTTTGACATTTTTTATATTTCTTGGAGACCTCCTTATTCCCATTAAGGCTTTTGATGTTTTAGTTGCTTTCTTCTTTCTCCGCTTTCGTCTTGATTCCAAAATCAATTCATTTTCGGATTCATCTTCATCCCGCAGGTCACAAGGGTGAGTTTTAATTTGAAAAAGAGGCATTATTAAACCACAATGTCTACATTTATAACGTTCTGGTTCTAATTCGTTGTGGACATCTTTTAAATGGGAGAAGTATTCACAAAAGTTAGCAAAATTGTCATTTTCAGTGCCACATGTTTTGCATCGCAGGTGTTTCGTCATGAATGGCTTTTTGACATTGTGCCATTCATACATTCCCAAATCAGCGAATTTGTGACTGCAATTTTGACACTTTACGAATTCTTCTGAAGTCACATGGTGCAACTGAAGTTGGTGGTTAACCATTCTCGAATTGGAGTGAAATGGTTCATTACAGACTTGACAAGTGAAGAATTTATTTTTGTCAATGACTGCCAAATGTTTCTTTAATTTGTGCCGTTTGAGTCCAACCCGATATTTGTACGACTCTTCACACAGGTCACATTTGTAGGGCTTCTCTTCCTTGTGAATAATACTGATATGATACGCTAACTGTTGACTGCTTTTGTACTTTTTCCCACACGTTTGGCAATCGAATATATATCCCCTATGACATTTCATGTGCATTTTGTATTGGTGCTGGCTTGTACAATTTTTCCCACACACGTCACAGATGACTGTTTCCAATTTTGGATGTACCTGTGAATGGTGCACTTTTAAATACTGCTCACAACTGAATACTTTAGAACATACTTCACATTTCACAGTTTGGTCTGATGTGTGAACTAGCATGTGATATTTTAAACCGTCACTGCTCCTAAACGATTTACCACAGTTTTCACAACAATGAGATTTCGATTTGTCTGCGGCATGAACTGATAACTTGTGTCTTTTTAAATATATTGGACGGGCAAATGTCTTGTGGCAAATGTCACATTTCAAATCACTGGAGTCTACATGGGTTTTCAAATGAGTTCTTAACGTTTTCATATCGGCGTATGTCTTGCCACAAACTTCACACGGGAATCTGATATTTTTGTGTTTCTTTTTGTGCTTTGCCAATTCCGACTGACAACTATACTTTTTGTCGCATTCGGAGCACCCGTAAGGCTTTTCGCCCGTGTGCATTCGAATATGTCCTGCCAGATGATGTTTGAAACCGAATGTTCTTCCGCATATGTCACACTTGAATGGCTTTTCTCCGCTGTGTGTTCGGCTCACGTGAAGTTTCAATACACTTGGTCCAGAAAAGGAAAACCCGCATATATCACAATCGTAAGTGTCCTTGCTGCATTCGTGACTTTTCAGAATCGTCAATCGGGAGAAGGTTCTAGAACAATTTTCGCATTTAAATCCACTCTCTGCATTCTTCATATAAGTTAGAATTTCAGCAGATTTTAAGATTGTGCCTTCCTCTGCCAAAAATATGTTTATAAGAATGGTTAGTTAGATAGATGAATTAATTGCCTTAGATATATTCACATTAAATAAAAAAATTGCTATAAAATCGGTCTTACCAGTTTCAAGAGATTTGTCACTGTGGGCCGGAGATTGAGACCAATCCAGCTGATCGTCGAAATCATTTGCAGGGTCAGCCTTATCCTCGGTGTTAATTTTCTCCGAACCCGATGCTGCTAACTTTTTTTCCGTCAAATTAGTAGATTGCCCTGTTATCGTTCTCATGGCCAAAGCAGGCATATTTGAATTGGAATCATGTGACTTGGGGGGAAACATCTTTGCAGGTCTGATTTTCTTATTTTGATGAATTGTTCTTTGAGTAGCAACATCCTGATTAATTTTGACAGCCAGCTGCGAAATATTGTATTGAATACGATGTAATTCATCGACAAATAAGGACAACTGATTAATACTTCCGTGACATTTTTCACAAAACGTTGACATGCCGCTGATGTCGCTCCAACTATTAAGAGTTTGTAGGACATCCGCGGAAAGATATTCCGTGCAACTTGAAATAATTGCGTTTGTGGAAATTAATGTTGAGTTTGAGAAGAAACAGGGACGGTTGTAACATAATCTGCAATTCGTATCAATTCCATCCATTTCAAATCCGTGTACGATAACTGTTGATATCTGAAATATTGAATATCAATATCAACATAATATTATGCAATTTTTTTATGTAAAATCTACACGCCAATTAATAACTATTTCAATGCTTGAGATATTGCAATTGCAATCGACGGCGTAAATATGTGTAGTCGTCATTTAACAAATATATGTATATTACTCACCTTAGGTGTAATTTCAATAAAATTAAAAAAATAAAAATTAATCGGTAATATTCAACTGAATCTGAAACATCCAGATTGTCTTCCTGTTAGTTTCTTTCTACCCGAATATTTAACATCAACACTCATAGCGCAATTTCAAACACCCAAGAGAAATGACGGCAAATCCTACTTCGCCCCTCTAAATAAAATGAATCAGTTTGCATTGACTGAAATGAGAACTTCTGCTCTGTTTCATTATAAAATATTATTTGTTTAATTGTCACAGTTTATCTTTAATGGAGGAGAACTTGGGAAATGAAATTATGTATGTTGTAAGCATTTTATCTTAAATATCATTTTTCGTGAAAATCCGTCGTTCAGGAGCAACTGCGGGTTTTACCCGAATTATGGAGGGTGTTGGTTCTTTCTGCAACCAATCAAACAAAATGCCAGTTTTTTTAAAAGCGGGGGTTCTTCAACTTGTGGGTTTCTCATTTTTTAGCTTTCAACTTTATGATAATTTTTATCGGGGTATACGGTATACCAGGTGTCAATGGGTTTTTGAAAGGACTTTGCGATGTATAACAGTCAATATTTTTTAAGCGTCATTTTTCGATGATGCTTTTCCAAAGTAACCGACACTCCACACCCCCACCCCCATAATTCGGGCAAAACCGGCCATAACTCCCGAACGGCGGATTTTCACCAAAATGATATTCAACATAAAATTATTACAATATAATAAAGTTTCATTTTCCAAGTTCCCATTCATGAGTGAAAAAACCAATTCCCGACACATTAGCGAGAAGATCATAATATCTTTATATACAGTATACAGACTGGTAAGAATTGGATCGAAAAGAAAGCATATAATAATGATCATTCTTTTACTAATAATTTTAATCAATTTTGGCAGATTACACATTTGCAAATAATAATTAGTGATGAAGCATTATCTATATTGTAACTAGTTATAGTCTTCTTCGATCTTGACTTCCATATCTGTACTTGACGTTTCGCCACTGTCACAAGACGATGCAATCTCACTTTTAATATTCAAATACTCATCCCATTCTTCCTTCAAATCATTGTGTTCTTCATTGTGATCCCTGGAATCCACATCCCTGGAATCCACACTTTCACTATCTTCGTCCTTAATCTTCGGATTTTCGATATTTTCTATATTTCTTGAAGACCTTTTCATTTTCAATAACGTTTTGACTGTTATAGTTGCTTTCTTCTTTTTCCCCTTCGGTCTAGATCCTAAATTCAATTCATTTTCTGACACAGCTTCATCCCGCAGTTCACAAGGGTGTGCTTTAATTTTAAAAGGAGGCATTACGAAACCACAATGTCTACATTTATAACGTTCCGGTTCTAAATCGTTGTGGACATCTTTTAAATGGGTGAAGAAAGCACAAAAGTTGACAAAAGCGAGGATGCCATTTCTATTGTCATTATCACAAGTGTTGCATCGTAGGCTTAGTGTCATTGAAGGTTTTTTACGAATATGCCATTCGTAAATTCCCAAATCAGCGAATTTGTGTGTGCAATTTTGACACTTTACAAATTCTTCTGAAGTCACATGATGCAACTGCAGTTGGTGATTAATCAGTCTCAAATTTGAGGGAAATGATTCATTGCAAACTTGACAAGTGGAGAATTTGTTTTTGTCAATGGTTGTCAAATGTTTCTTTAATTTGTGCCGTCGAACACCACCCGGATATTTATAAGACTCTTCACACAGGTCGCATTTGAAGGGTTTCTCTTCTTTGTGAGTCATACTGACATGACGGGCTAAATGGGGACTGCTTTTGTACTACTTCCCACATGGTTGACATTCAAATACATAACCTTTATGGCATTTCATGTGCGCTTTGTATTGAGGCTGGCTTGTACAATTTTTTCCACACACGTCACAAATAACTGTTTCCAATTTTGGATGCGATTGTGTCTTGTGAACTTTTAAATACTGCTCACAGCTGAATAATTTCGAACAGATGTCACATTCTACATTTTGCAATGATGTGTGACGTAGCATGTGGTGCTTTAAACCTTGCGGACTCCTATATGACCTACCGCAGTATTCACAACAATGAGATTTGGATTTATCTTCGGCATGAACTTTTTCCTTGTGGGTTTTTAAATGCATTGGACGGGCAAATATTTTGTGGCAAATGTCACATTTAAAATTGCTGGTGTCCACATGTGTTTTCAAGTGCAATTTCAAGGTTGCCATATCGGCGTATGTCTTGCCGCAAACTTCACAAGGAAATCTGCCATTTTTATGTTTAATTTTGTGTTTTGCTAAATCCGACTGACAACTATACTTTTTGTCGCATTCGGAGCACTCGAAAGGCCTTTCGCCGGTGTGCATTCGAATATGTCCTGCCAGTTGATGTTTTAAACGAAATGCCCTTCCACATATGTCACATTTAAATGGTTTTTCTCCACTATGTGCTCGGCTTATGTGAAGTTTCAGCAAATTTGGTCCAGAAATGGAAAATACACATATATCACAGTCGTAGGTTCCGTTTGTACAGTCGTGAGTTAACATCTCAGAAGATTTTATGATTCTGCCATCACCATCACCTGTGAAATATATTTTGTGGGATGAATCAAGTATTATTACACTGTATTTTGTCTTTGGTGAGAATAAGAAATAATTATTTTAAAATTTTCTACCAGTTTCGAGAGATTTGGATTTTAAAGTTGTGCCTCCCTCTGTGAAATACATTTTGTGATAAGACTTAGTAATCATTATCAATACAATATTTTGCTTGGACTACTTAGACAGATTCATATTATTCATAAATTAGCATCAAATCGGTCTCACCAATTTCAAGAGATTTCTCGCTTTGGTCTGGGGATTGAGACCAATCCAGCTGATCTTCGAAATCATTTGCAGGGTCATCCTCTTCCTCGGTTTTAATTTTCTCCGAACCGGATGCTGATAACTTTTCTTTTGTCAAATTAGTGGATTGAATTGTTATCGTCTATCGTCACCGAAGGCATATTTGAATTGGAATCCTTGCTAACACTTTGTGACGTAGTGGGAAACATTTCTAAAGTTCCGATTTTCATTTTTTGATGTATGTTTCGTTGAGTCGCAATCGCAACATCTTGATTAATTTTGGCGGCCAGCTGAGAAATATTTTTTTGAATACGATTTAATTCATCAACAAATAAGGCCAACTGATTAATACTTCCATGACATTCTTCACAAAATGTTGACATGCCGCTGACGTCGTTCGAAAAATTTAGAGTTTGTAGAACATCCGCGGAAAGATATTCAGTACAACTGGAAGCAATTTCCTTTGAGTAAACTAATGTTAAACTTGAGAAAAAAGAGGGACGATTGTAACATAATCGGCAAATCACATTATAGCCATCCATTTTAAATCATTATCCTTGCTTTGGTATCTTGATGTCTGAAATATTAAATCAAAATATGTAATTTCTATATAAAATTCAATATCCAGTATTTGGTTTCAACCAAACCACCAGGTATTCTATTTTAAATTATAAATATTATTATTAGTAGTAGTACAGAAATATTTTAATTGCAATAAAGGGCAGAAGTCTGTGTAATCAACATTTAATAAATAATTTTACATTCAACATTATATTCACATTAACTGTAATTTCAATAAAAATTAATCAGTAATTATTCAACTTAATCTGAAACCGCGTGTTTGTATCTTGCCGAATATTTAAACACATCGCGTAATTTCTAACACCCAAGAAAAATCTTACTTCATCCCTTCTCGCATATAAATCAGTTTGCATCGTTCGTTCATTGCAAGTCGTGTGCCTAATTAAATCTATGCCTATTAAGCCTATGTTCAGTACAATCAGTTCAATCACATATCACATTTTAATATTACAGTACTATTACAAGCTTGACAGGTCAATCTACTTTGTCCGGTCAAGGTCGTAATAATATTGCTTTGATATTAGTGTACTTAGTAGTAATAAGAACTATTTTTTAAGGCTTGTATTACACATCCCTAATTTTAAAATGATTATCCTTACTAAAAATATGGATTTTACCTAATTTGTAGGATTCCTACTAATCATCTGGATACGACCTAATTTATTTGATTTCCCCTAACAATATAAAGTAAATTGCCTAACGTTTACCCAGTGCTGCCTAATTTTTAGTTTTCATTCTAACAAACAATTGTAAATACCTAATTGTAAAATATAGCCTAACAATTAATGGATAGACCCTAAGAAAATATTTAAATTCCCCACAAATTTAAATGCAAATACCTATTTTCGTCAGCTAAAAAAGTCTTCGTTTACTTAAAAAACTGTTATAAAACCACTATAAGGGGAAACAACGTATAAGGGGCAGGCATTCCAACCGCATGTTATACTTCTGTGGAAAAAATGGAAATGAAAAACTGTCATGTTGCCCCTTTATCAGCTTTGAGTGGCATTTTATGCTGTTACTTTAAGGATTTACCTAGCATACATATATTTATTTTGTATAATCCATTGCATGTAGTAAAATGATTGGGAGTCAGTTCTTGTATCTTGGGAATAGATTCTAAACACATTTTTTCAAAAGAAGTATAACATGCGGTTGGAATGCCCCTAATATGTTGTTGCCCCCTATAGTTGTTTTAAAGTTTTTTAAATAGAGGAAGACGTTTTTATCTGATGAAAATGAAAATAGGTACTTGCATTTAATTTTTGAGGCATTCAACTATTTTCTTAGGGTTTATCCATTAATTGTTAGGCTATTTTCCCAATTTGGTATTTACGATTGTTTGTTAGAATGAAAAATAAAAATTAGATAGCACTGAGTAAACGTTAGGCAATTTATTTAATTTTGTTAGGGGAAATCAAATAAATTAGGTCGTATCTAGATGATTAGAAAGTAGAAAGAATCCTACAAATTAGGTAAAATCCATAATTTTTGTGGGGGAAATCATTTAAAATTAGGTTCGTTTAAATAAAAGCCATTTTAAACATTCCGAGGGATGAACATTGCTTAAGGCTAGGCTGAGACCTAGCTCAAAAGATTTTTTAAAGTGTTGGTGTTTTTCATTTGCGGTGGAATCAGTTGTATATACGAAAACTCAAGAGGCATACTTGGAAC
>JABASD010005828.1:0-11492 GCA_019776165.1 Pogonognathellus flavescens
TTTTACCAAGACGACTCCCTCAAACTAACAATGCCAAATTCATTACCGGAAGTAGAAGTTCCTTACACCTTCACACGAATGGACATTGTGGTGAACAAATGTGGGAAAGATTTCTGTAAGGCATGCTCACCTTCAAATTTGAAATCTAACTTGGAAACATGTACAAAATTTAGGGTAGATTGTATGAAACATGAATTATCATCGCCTCATGTGTATTCCGGATTCACTTGCCTGTCTCATATTATTGTACACCTGAATGTGAATCGGAAAATGGAATGGTGGCTCACAGAATATATGGTTGAAAACGTTAAAATACCATCAGAATGGGAATTAAATTATTACCACACTGACGCACGGTACACAACAATTCATATTTTATTGGATAATGTGTTTGAGAAAAATGAAAACAGTCCTCCAGAATTCCAATGGGAAAAGGCTAGTTTGGATTTTATTAATCACATAGAATCATATTATAATGATTTCCACATCAGAACCACAGTGTTATTTTCCAATGAAATATTCCATTTTGTGTATTTCTCAACCGGTCAAAATATGAATGTATACTTTTTAAAACCGAATTGTCAATTCAAGTTATGCAACAGTGAAGCCACTTTTGATTCCCCACAAATTGAATTCATTGAATTGACAAAATCGATGGAAATCTCGGAAGAACCAATGCAACGGAAAATGTGGAGCAAAAGGGCCGTAAAATTGTTTTTTGAGGCCAAAGTCAAATGTTCTGTTGATTTCCGTTGTTACAAGCAGGGCGGAAAATTAAGGTTTGGTAAATTGCCATTGGATGACCCTTGTACGGCAGTTGAATTAGTGATCATTTCTAGCATTTTTCAAAATGTTATTAATACATCTCAAGAAATTTGTTCTGATCGCCACGCGGCCTACTTTTTTAATATACCGTCCAAACTTGTCAAGGCAATGTATGTCAACTTTTATACGTTTCGTTATAGTTTTTTAGTGGAAACACTAACATTGAAATCCGTTTCCATGAATTTTGTGTCGTGTTTTTCATTAAATGGAGATAAATTGTCTTTTGACGCTTATCTTCAACCATTTCAATTTTCGTTATGGATTGGAATTATTAGAATGTTTCTGACAGTCATTGCTATTTTGCACGTGTTGGTCTTCATGATCAAACATCCGGTACATACTCCTTTCGTGCTACTTTGTTATGCTTACTTATTGGAAGTCAGCTATAGTCTACCAAAATATTTTTCGATGCAATTTTGTCTCATAATTGTTATTGGTACATTTCTATTGATGGGAACCATTCTAACAAATTGTTACAAGGGAATCGTCATTGTTGATTTAACAAGTGATAGAAAATTCTTGAAGATAACGTCAATAAACGATATGGCAAATTACAACATATCTTCTGCAGGCGAGTCTACTTTCTACTACTCCTACACTGAAGTAGAGCAAAGAGCACTGGTTCATTATTATTGTTATAGTTATGAGAAATATACTGTAAACAACCCCGGTGCGTTCAATAAAACACTTTATGTAGTATTTATGCGGGAAGGTAATTGTATAGACGTATAAAAATTTTACCTCCGTGACAATAAAATAATTCACAGAACGCCTAGAAATCTCTTCCAAAGATGCAACACTATGTCAAAATGTAAATACTACTACAGACACCATTTCCTTTTTTTAGACAATAGAGATTCTGATTCCCCCGTGAATGATGACGACAGTGAAGCTGTGAAAATAGTGAAGAAAAATCATGTATTTAATCCAGAATATCCATATGACACCCACCAAATTTGGCTTTCGAAGTGCAACAACTCGGCGTATTTCTTCAAGACTGGTCATGAACATTTATTTTTGAATGAGTCTGAGTGGAATAGCAATGCCCTTCCAATTGTTCCGAAACGGAAATTATATTTTGGTGCACCTGATCAAGCTTTTAAAAAAGAAACATATAGCATGCGTTTTGCATTTTCTTATGGTAGTTTGGATGATAGTGTTTTCTTGAAAATCATTACAAATTTAGTTACTTGCTTTTTTCCAATCTGGAATTCTTAATGAGTGGGAATATTTTTCTTCCAGAGTAAATTTTACAATGTGTAAGCATTGCATGGAAAACCTTCCCCGACCTTTGACATTATTGAACTCAAACATTATAACTATCTTCTATATTTTAATCTTGGGCATTTGTATTTCTTTGATCGGGTATCTTGCAGAATTGGCAGTTTTCGTTTGTAAAACGAGATACATAGTTCGCAAAACTATTGGATTTTAGAAAAAAATGTTCCTGTTGCAAGCGGAAGATTCAAGTTATCCATGTAGGCATCGCACCATAAAATTGTAATATATTCTTATTTGGAGGCATTTTTGCCTACTCTAAACGTTAGCGAACGATGAGCCCTTTTAATATCATCTATTTTTACATCTCTGAACTCTGAATAATTTAAAGTTGGGAAAATGTACTACTAATATGTATGTAGTTTTATATCTGTAAACTCATGTTTAAAATATGGGTTTTTAATTACTTTGGCATAACGGTTACATGACCAACACCAATTAAAAAATATTCATTCACAATAAAATTATATTTTTTCTGCTTTGTATTTTGAGTATTCAAATCCATTCATTTAGACTTGTAATAATATATATGTAGTGTATACATTCAAATCTTTCGCATCTCCCGCCTTCGTATGGTGTCGTACAAAATCTACTTCTACCAATCTTCGTTCATACGTCTGTAGATTCATGAATTATTAATTACACTATCGGAATTCAGATTTGCCATTTTCCACATTTGCCAATCAAAAAATGTTGCAAATTTTTACGGTTTGAAATTTTTTGAAATAATTTTGTTTGAAATTTATTTGTTTTCAGGGAAATGCAACTTTTGTTGTTCGTTTATAAAAATTAATTTCATATAGATTTAATATTCTCTATAGTTCCTGCAACTCTTCAGTATCATTTTCATTGATATTTTCATGAAGGAAAAACAACAACCAAATCGGAACTGATAAAGTTATTGCGTAATAAAAAATTTAATGATTGCAGTCCTACACCGAATCCCACTTGATTGTTATCACGTGTTTGGTTTCTAGATAAAGAATATTTGACATTAAACAGCTACTTCTCATATAGATAAATGTGGTTTACGTACATGCTGAAATTGAAAACCTGTACCAGTATAGTGTATACAATTAGGCTGTTCAGCTGGTGAAATACTGTGTTGAGAATGAATCGATGAATATGAAGTAGATGATGACGAATATGGATTTATACCATAAATGGCAGTATCGTAAGTAAATGAACTGACGACATGATGAGTTGAGAAACTTTATGACTATGACTGACAGTATTATCACAGTCGCGTCATCTTTGTTTGGTGGTTTGGTGCCGGTTGTAATTATCAAAAGTTGTTTCCTAGGTGAAACTGAAACTCTTTCATAATTATTTGGGCAGATAAATTGTGGCACGAATCCCTTTAAGGAACCACTTCCACCAGAACCCGACAGAGTATCAGAAGAACCAGAATCCACCATAGTTTCGGATCCACCAGAATCAATTTTGGTGTGGTATTTATTCATAAAATATATATCAGTCCAATGTTCCACAGAGTCGGCACAACTGTTACAAAATAAAATTTTTGTTTGTTTCCAAAATAACTGCGAATCTTACATCCAAGGTCTCAATATTTTTAATATGAAATACGACACCAAGCCGCGTCACGTGTGAGCAAACCAGGCGCGTAACTAGAATTCCCATTTGGGGAGTCACAGTCATTTTAAAAGTATAAATGCTCAAATTTGCGCGCAGCGGAAAAAAATTAGCAAAATTTAGGCTAAAGTAGACCAGAAACCGCAAAACATTTGACTATATTTTCTCATTTTGGAGCCAAATTTCATACTTTTGACTTGTTTTTTTCAAAATTTTAATAGTATCTGGCGTATATTCCAAAGATTGGGGGGTGCCCGGTACACTGTGACCCCCCTCTAGATACTCCCTTGGACCAAACCTCGAATTATTAATACATTGTTTGATAATGTATTTGTTCTGCCATAACAGCAATGTATTTGTTTAATGCCATGTGCATTACTGAGATGAAAGATTGTAGCAGTGTAGTTATTAACAGATGAGATTACATTGAGCATTCATAACAGCAAAATGAGACACCATATAGTATACTACAAATACCTTATTATGTCCTAATACATTTTGGGACGTCATATGTAAAATTTATTCATTTATTTGTTATCTTGTCGGGGATCGATGATACGCCAATGCATTAAATCCCATAAGTCGCTTGATACACTCTGTAGAATTAATTGCACGTATACATTTCACATTAAATCTAACCAATAATATTACTGTCATTAAATTATTCAGAGATTGAATAATGTTAACTATAAAACGTTTAACCAACCGTCAGTTGACGTGGTATTTCAACTGAGGTCATTATCGCTGGCATTAAGATTATTTCATTGCCATGGCCATATCTGTTATCATTTACTTTATTCCCACAACCATACCAAGTTTATTACTGATTCCAATTTCAACAAAATAAATAGATAAGACACAGTGGTGTGTCACACACATAATGCGGTATTATATATCAGAATTTTCTATTTTGTGACACGGTTCACTTTAAGTTAATTGTCCGCAAACCAACCACATTTGTCAGACTTACCTTGTGTAACTCGCCGGTGGATTTCTTCAAACTGATCTAATTCACAAAAAAATAATTGGCATTGAAATATTGCTCTCGTAATCCCTTGACCTGAGAGTCACAAATTGTCCATTGAAATATATTGGAAACATACGCTCTACTCCATCACTTTTAAACCTTTCAATCATTTTCGGTAAGTGTAAATTTATTTATATGATATAAATTGAGTGAGCTATGTTTTTCAGTATGTGGTTTTGAGCCTCCAGTTCTACTATTTCAAAAATTCATAGAGAATCGCAGAAAAAAGTAATACCTATTCCACTTTATTTATAGTCTTACAATAGCGAAACGGAGGATGATTATAAAAGGAGGTTTAAATTACAAACTTTAATTCTCATTTTGCTCGTTCAATTACAATGCCTCAGTTGTGTTTTATCTGTCGATTTAGTTTTGGTGCCGCCTTTCCTATATGTAATGCCCTATTCCTATTTTTACTCAACCAAAAGATGAAGATTAATAGGGGGCTTTTTTATACTTGTTAAGTAAGAGATGTATTTTAATTATATTTTAACTATTCCCTATAAACCACAAACATTACAAAGCAGTGGAGTTGCGAACAATTTTTTTACTGTACAGATAATATTGCTAATTTATTATTTGTCATTCCAGCAACCATTTTATTACGTGACATTTCAACATGGAAAAAGCACATTCATCTCAAAGAATAGGTGAGTCTCTACAAGCTCGTATATCTAAATTGAACTTAAGCCAAGTAGGCCTAAATATGAAAGAGCCACCAACGAGAGTAAGGAACAGCTTTCATGAAGAATTGGATAAACTCAATACCTGGAACGAAACTTCAATGCAGTTAAGACGCCCTCCGCCAATCCCACTACGACCAAACAGTGTCCTCTTACCAATTCCAATAAAGCCCATGCAATATTCAATATCTAACTCCACAGACACAAACGTTATCTGGCAAGATAAGGCTGTGCAGCGGTGGTCAGTTTCTGACGTACGAGGAATTTTAGTTTCCCCAAGACCTATTGGGAATCATTCCCATCCCTCAAACCATGTGTCACTTTCGTATACGCAAAAAACACCTGACTTTCTCCCTCTTAAACCCACAACTGGAGCTTCTGCCATGTATGCGCCAAATCTCGTGCCAACTTCATACGCAACACGGATACCCTTGTCTCGACAACCTCTAACAGCATTAAAAAGAGAAATGCCGATCGCTAATCTGGAATGTAATAATAACAATCACAGCACGAATAACTTTTTGCTAGGGGAAATTTGTTTAGCATGCAGAGACTTTAGTGTTGTGGACGCCCACGCTGCCAACTACCCCCGTCGTAATGTCTCTTCGATTCCGAATTTATCCCGAGATCTTTGCACCCCATTTGTGTCAACTGTTGACAAGGCTCGGGCAATATTTACTTGGCTTCATCATAATATTGCTTACGACACTGCGGCGTATTTCGGAAACAATGTGCGATGTAAAAGCGCCGATGAGACACTTCGAACTGGATTAGCCGTTTGCCAGGGTTATGCCGAGCTATTTGAACAATTGGCGCGTTATTCGGGCTTGAAAGCAATTGTGGTAAGTGGGCATGGCAAAGGGTATAGCTACAGAAGGGCTCAAGTTCCAGGCAGTTGTATTACCAACCATGCTTGGAATGCCGTGGAGCTAGAATCCGGAAAATGGCACCTGATAGACGCTTGTTGGGGAGCGGGTTATGTGGATGAAAACAAAAATTTCCAAAAAAAGTTCAAACCTTTCCATTTTACAACCCCGCCAGAAACATTTCGTCTGAAACATTACCCCGCAAACCCAACTCACCAATTTTGTTCAAGAGACATGTCATGGTTAGATTACATCACGATGCAAGATGGGCCACTGATTTACACTGGATTCGAAGAGAAAGGTTTTAACGAAGCAATGGTATCCCCTTGTGTTGGAACCATTAGTGCACATCCTACGAAGTTTATTATTTCTTCAAAATGTCCACATACATATATTAAACCTCAAGATCAGTATGTGCTACTGTTGACTGTGGACGGGGTTCACAAACCTTTCCAAGTAGATTTTAATGGGACGACCTGGACATGCGAAAGTAACGCTATTAGGCAAGGAAACAGTGTTTTTGTCAACTACTTGGAAAATATGGGTGGAAGAAATGGTAAAGGAATAACTGTCCACGAGTATGAGCGTTCAGTGGGAAGGGCTTCCATGAGATGGGTGGGAATGTGCAGGTGGGAGGTTCGCTAATACCAAAACGTTTTCGACCAAAAGTAAAAAGGCTTCACACATTCAGAGAAAAATGTGCTTCTTACCATTATATAAATTAATATTATTTATTATTATATTATCTTAATTAAATCATTCAAAACGGTGTAATAAAGTAGCATAAGTTGCACAACAACAATGTTACCTAACAACCAGGGCCGGTCTTAGGTTTTGCGTGGCCCTAAGCGAATAATTTTGCGGGGCCCCTAACGAAACAAAAAGTTGACACTAAAGTGCAGCAAAACTTTAATTCACATATTCGTCGTGCCGTCAATGCCAGACGCGTAACTAAGATTGCAATTTCGGGAGTCACAAGGCCACTTTAAGCATATAAATGCTCTTACACGTGCTTATCGCAAAAAATTAGCGCAAATATAAAGCTGAAATGAACCAGAAACACGTAAAAACGCGCGCAGCGCGAAAATTATCACTTTTTATTATTATTTTGAAGCAATTTTTTATTTTTGGCTTGTTATTTTTTTAAATTTTATAAATGTATATTACAAAATACAGCGGGTGACAGGCACCTAGTGATGACTTCTAGATATGCTCTTGGTAAATGACAGTCTATAGACGGTGACAATTTGCAATAATTTGAAAATGAGGCATCTGCATGCTTATAAATGATTTAAATGTGGTTTTGTCATTTATAAGTATTATATATTGTCTACTAAGCAATATCTAAATATCTTATTTTGTACAAGTAATTAGAGGATGTTACTAACATTACAATAAGTTTGGTTTAAAAACCAACTTTATGATTAATAAATTCATTAATTCGTTAATAATTTCAGAATAATCTAAAAAATGAACAATATCTCTTTCACTTCATTCACAAAATAGCTAGAGATCATTTCATCTGGTATGAGAAATTTTAAACATTTGGCGATCGTAGATAACTTATAGTTTCAAAAGAGGCTATTATAAATTGATTAATAGGAAAGTATTGTTTTATAGCATGAGAATAATGAATAGTGCAACAATGCATGCAAAATGAGAATAATTCAGCTGTGGTAACGTTTATCTTCTATCCATCTTTGTTTAATTATTTTAAGCAAACAACATTTTTTCCCCATTTTTTGGCTAGCGCGGGGCCCCTAAAATCGCGGGGCCCTAAGCGGTTGCTTTACCTGCTTGTCCCTAAGACCGGCCCTGCTAACAACGGTATTTGTTTTCATCTGATCAGCCAACTATTTTTGTCGAATGAGTTTTCAATTATAGTTGTCACCGTTTTGACAAACTCTGATTGAATTAAATCGATTCGTCGTCGAATTGTATACCATACATGGGGACAGATACATCGTTCCTATAAAGTAGCTTTTGCAACTAAATATTAAATATCACCGATTGACTCGATTTTCGAACTTGACCTTTGCTGTCACTCAAATATCACATGTGAGAAGTTTGAAACGAATTGTGTTCATCCGTTGGTGAGTTATGGTGGTCAAAGGCGGAAAGACCGACAACCGTAAATGCAATTCTTATAAAGTAGCTTACCCTACTTGATTGTGTGTTCATTGACCTATTCCTTCGAAGCGTCACTGAGACTATAAAAACGTAGGATTTTATATACTCAATTCTCAGTCTCTTAAATACTTACAGTTTACCAATATGTACAATATAACTGAAATAAATTGCATGCAACTACATTCTCTATCGATATAACAAATCGTCCTTGTAGTCTATGCATAACATTACTATTTCATTACACATATACACACTCTGCTCATTTTATTGTAGATTGATCATTTTTACCATCGTAGAACCTCATAATTTCATCCATTTCATCCCCAGCAGGAATGGTTAACCACGATAGCACATAATGTATTGGCAGTGTACCTACATTTCAATTAACAGTTAATTCAAATGTTCAATATTATTTCCACGTTATATAATACATAGCCAGCAAATACAGCGGAATAAAAACTGCTAAAATTACAACGCAATAAACAATTCAGCGATTACTGTCCCACACGAAAGTCAATTTGAGAGTGTTATCATGTGAGTGGTACGTAGAGCAAGTGTCACATTGACAGGACATGCGTTGTATCCCAAGTACCACAGCCCATCATTTGCCATCACAGAGACGCATGTGCGACCAGTCTGAATAATTGATATGCACGTATGATGCTTTATCTTTAATACATGAATTAAATTTTGTATATTAATATACTATATTATCAGTCAAACCACGGTGACCTTTTTTATCAGCTCGACTACATTACAACGTGTATATGACGTGCGTTATTGCCAGTTTTGAAATATTCGGACGTCGGGTCTACGTCGAACATGTGGAAATGAGGCAGTTGCAGCGACGTCGCAATTGGTTGCATTTTAGGCTGCCCTTCTTGAGATGTAGGTGAAGATTATATCTTATTATACAACTGCCTTACAAATAGATAAATGTAGTTTACTTGCGAAACTGACATGTAGAAGAATGGTGCAGATGAATTGTGCTGTTCAAATTTTGAAATATGTCAGGGATGAATGTGATGTAGACCTTGAAGTCAAACAATTTAGACAATATATTGCAATAAAGTAATATAAATGAATACATGGTTATTTGGTACATCTGTAAAATAAATTACACCACTATATTTGACTAATATCCGATTAATATTGTCAACTTAATCAGAGATTACTTAAAACATCAAAATGGATTTAGTCCTGTAGTGTAATATAAACAGTTACTTATGCTAAATAATAGTAGTTTACTGTTGTTAATTAATTTGCCAAATGATATACCAATTGTTGTTGTCAGAAGAGTTTTCTATTATCGTTTGCTAACTTATTTGACAAAGTTTGGCGAATTAAGTTGAATCGTAGTTTTATCAGTAGCATTGATAAACTGACAAACGAAACGGTTTTATGAAGCAGCTTCCGCTTCTAAATATTGCAATCCACCGATTGATACCATTGTTTTATTAGGTACTTGTTTCTTGCGACCCAGAGATAACGTATGAGTAATTTAGACAAATTGTGTTTATCCGTTCAGGAGTTTTAGCGGTCCCAAATGGACGGACAGACGTAGACATCGTTCCTATCAAGTAGCTTACGCTGTTAGATAATTTACAATTGTGCAAGACGTTATGTGAACGGGGTACTCCCACTAGGATTATAATCAAGGGCGTTAAAATTATTTAATTGTCATTATCATGTCCATGTATCATTTACATAATGTCTACCACCATGTTTAGTAGTAACTCTAATTTCCACAAAGCAAATAAGATAAAAAGGTTGAATCACTCAACGTTAAAAGGATAATTGATATCAGCTATTATTGTATTTACTGAGAGAGGAAATTGTAAATTAATTGTCCGCAAACCAGCCATAATTGTTAAAATTATGTAGCGCTAGTCATCCATGGATTTTGTGAAACTCATATAATGTCTAAAAGCAACTGACATTAAAATATTACTTTGGCTTTATCAATACCTTAAACTGAAGGTGGCAAACTGACGATTGAAACACGTTGGAAGTAATATAAGATACTCAATCATCTTCAGTAAATGTAATTTAATTCTTTCCCATAAACTCAGAAGCTATAAGAGATGCAGACAAAAAAAATATTCCAGTGCTGCACAAATTACGCCTTTAGAAGAGATAAGTGAAAGAAGAGCATTATTGGAGGTCTATGTTGGTATGCTTTACTTCACATTTCATTGTTCAATTTAATACATCAGCAGTAAATTAAACAAACAATGACACAAACCTAACCCGTCATTGTAAAGTATACCATTAATAATTACAATACAAAATAATAATTACATTATCCCCACAATGTGTAAGACCGATCCGAAATAAATCTATATAGATAATTTTATATTATTATACGCAAGGGCGTACCCAGAATTTCTGTTTGGTAGGGGCACGACCTAAGAAAGTGGCATTTGGTGGAGGCACCACCACAGAAAACACCGAAAAAAGGAGTTATTTGCAGCATTTGGTTGCACATAACCCCTTTTTCCGGAATTTGGAGGGGGCACGTGCCCCCAGTGCCCCCCTCTCGGTACGTCCTTGATTATACGTTACACAAATTAATGTATAATGCAGCTACGAAGGTATAATTTGTGAGATTAAATACTACGTTATACAGGCAGCGGCGTAGCTTGCCACCCTGACGCCCCGGTGCAGCTTGCCTCGTTTACGCCCCCTTTAGTTACACGTCCCGACGTACTGTACAAATATTCAAAAAATCACCCTTGAAAAGATGCGAAGATGCGACTCTTTTCCCCGCAATATTTTAGTATTATTTTGGCCTGCGAAATAAAGCAATAAGCATAAAATATGGCAAAATAATACCGAAATGAATCAAAAACGCATTAAATTCGCGCGAAGCGCGAAAAAATTTACAGTTATTTGTTCATTTGGAGCCAAAATTTATACTTTTTTTTCAAAATTCCAAAAATTTATAGTGCATAATACCATAATCTGGGGGATGCTGGAGCACCCATAGCACCCCCCGCCTGGGTACGTGCCTGTAATAAATCATGTATTAGACTTTACATTTACTTTTACAAATTAATTTTTATTTGCTAACTGTTTCAAAAAACGTAA
>JABASD010005829.1:0-11492 GCA_019776165.1 Pogonognathellus flavescens
CCAAAGTGTGAGAAATGAGCGTAACGCCGTCTTCAAACAATTTCCCATCTCAGGGAGCCATATGTGCGAGCTGCCTTCTAGTAGTTCGCTAACATTAATCCAGGTGGCCGTGGCAACGTAGTTGTCTTTATGGGAATACAATTCGTGTCTATACGTTCGTACTGCAAATTAACTTTCTATTTTATTTTTCCCAGTGTGAAAGTGTTTATCTTTATGGATTGATGCTGATACTCATTGACGAAAACATTGAAGGAATTGTAAGGGAACGCATGTTGACCGCTTTTTACAGATTCTCTGGGGGGAAAAATTTCGATACAAATGTTGACGATGTTTGTAAACTATTCAGAACGACTGGGAAGAAAAACTATCCTGCAGATTACTTTAGGTATGTACATCAAATCCCATAACACATTTTACACACACTTCTTTACTACTTTCTCTCAAATAAATTATTTTTTGTATCGCTTTAGTCGATTAGCTCCAGAGAAATC
Source organism: Pogonognathellus flavescens (assembly GCA_019776165.1). Taxonomy (NCBI): domain Eukaryota; kingdom Metazoa; phylum Arthropoda; class Collembola; order Entomobryomorpha; family Tomoceridae; genus Pogonognathellus; species Pogonognathellus flavescens. The sequence continues at coordinate 492 of JABASD010005829.1, forward strand.
GGTGATTACTCAAATACTGAAGCATTTAAAATCGGCTGACTTGTACAATTATTCTTGTCATTATCCTGACCCATCGCAAAGATCTACTGCGTTATCCCAGCAAGCGTCGCTGATAACAATCATTCTTTTTTTCACTGACACACATTTAAATGACTTGAACGAAATGAAAGAAATCGTAGATCGATTTTTCTCTGATTCTTTTGTCGTTCCGATTTATATTTCTGCGAATTTCAATCTTAATGATTGGTGGGGTGGCTTCAAATGCGTCAAGCTACTGGAAAAGCTCAAATTGAAATCCGTTTCTTATGGAAATAGAGTGGATGTTAGTACCTTTTCTATATTTTAAGCATTTTTACTCTCACTTCAAATATATATATTTAATAATGATTTTACCTTTATGTTGATCTGCAGGAACTTACAAGAGAGTTAGAACAGTGTCGGAACGATTTGAGCGAAGAATTACTGTTAGAGAAGTCGACCAAAATTCTGGAATTGGTTAGGGAAGGCAATGTGGTTTTTCGGTGGATGCTTCTTCATTGTAATGGTAAAGAATGTAGTATAATTTTCGAAACGCAAAAAATCCATTTTCATAAAGTGAAATGTGATAGTAGTATTTTTCGTTTTTAGATGTGACGTTAAACAGGAAGTCAAAGGCAATCCAAGGAGTGGTTTGGGAATCGAAGTACGATAAAATTAAATTACTTGCATTACTTGTTTCTCTGTCCAAGTTGGAAAAGGACGTCAAGTCCCTGTATCGTGAGGTATAAAAGTTCATACTAAAGGTGGGTTATTTAATCTTTGTTACGCAAAATATTCACTTGCTCAATGTTTTGATACTCCGTAGCTTTTGCGTAAAAAAGAGGAGACTTGGACAGAGTTGAAGGTGGAAGCTAAAGACAGATTAGTGGAATTATCGCAAGTGTTTAGCGGAAATCGTCCTTTAACTCGAATAGAAAAGAACGACAAACTTTCGTCTTGGTTTGAAACAAAGGTCACCCAGGTCGACTCTCTCAGCTACGAAGAGTTAAGCTTATCGTGCAACAAAATCACAGTCATTGTCAAAGCTCTCAGAGGAGTTTTAGGTCTGTTCGTCAATTTTAACTTTTCGATTTTTCTTTTGCTACCTTTCTCTGTGGTCTGTACAGTTGTAATTGTAAAGGTTTATACCTTTATACAAAATAAAGTGCGTATGGGGTAGTTTAAAGTATACGAAATATTTTTAACATTTATTAGAGTATCACAATTTGTACGAGAGTCAAGCAAAGGATTGGCTGAACGACGTGATAAAACTGCTGCAAAATATGATTCGGGTCAGCAATTTAAACGAAGACTTACTGATTTCAATGCAAATTATTGGAGACATGGGCTACGCCTTTGGACTTATCAGAGTATTCAATAATTTAATGAAAAGATTAATTGTTGAGGATCCCCTATACATTGACTCTATCAGAGACGTTTTTCTCAAGGTCATAAGATACAATTTATTATTTCATTTTGTTTCTAATCGTTAATAATGATAAAATTAAAACATAAGAGAATAACACCAAGAGAAATGAATAATATTAATTCTTATGTATTCAGCTGTCGAGTTCCTTGGACATTCCTCTGCTGAGACTGGGCAAATCCAAAGACTTGATGAGAATATCTCAATACTACAGTCGTGAATTAGTCACTTACATGCAAGAAGTGCTGCAAATCATTCCAGAATCCGTTTTGAGTATTTTGGACCAAATTATTCAGTTACAAACAAATCTGAAAGAGATTCCCACTAGACTCGAAAAAGATAAAGTCAAAGAATTTTCCTTCCTTCAAAGCAGATTTCAGGTAAAGTACTTATAGAAATACACTTTTTTGTATGAAAATTTTGCATAGGATTTTTATAAATGTGCAATGCACTGCTTATACATACCAATTTAGCGTGTTTGAAACGAAGTACCTAATAAGCAATTGTGCGGTTGATTTGTTCAGGTTGCATCCCTGACGAACCGAATGTCTGTCCAGACACAAAGTTTATTAAAAATGCAGTCGACGTTACTGGGAACTGTGATGATCAATCCGAGAAAATTGCTTGAAAACGGTCTGAGGAAAGAATTAATAAGACTGCTGTCAGATTTGTTCGAATTCAAAAGCATAGGAAATTTGGCTGATATCAAGGTCAAAGTTGAAGGAGTGCAAAGATCTTTTGAGTACATCGGAGATTACGTTGGAGTCATCGGATTAAAAGTAAACTTCTTATTTCTTTCAGCATAATTCAATGTTACAGAAGTCCTTTGCGGTCACATTGCATTGATTTGATTGTATTATAAATTAAATCTATCTTGAATGTGTCTTCCTAGATTTACCATGAAGAACTTTCTCGGCTTGTAAATATCAATTTGGAAAACGTGACAAATAATTACAAAAAGACGAAAATTCTGTCTCGCAATTCGATTTACCAGTCAAAAGAAGTGCCGATTGTATTGAAAGAAGAGTCTTTCCTTAGCAAATTGTTGAATGAGATGATGACCTTGTCGGACAACAGAACCAACGTTTATGTCAATGACAGTTGGTATTGCACAAAAACTCATGTGCTCAGTTTGGGGCATGACTTGTTCCAGCTGATTTTCGATTGTTTTGATGCTGTGGGGGTATTCGCCCTTTATGAACTCATCGGGTTTGTTATCAGCGAATCCATTGAGGTGCGCATTTTGAAATTCTTGAGATGCAAATGCTTTAATGAGTTCTTTTCTCTTCTCAGCTAATAGTTAATTAGTTTCCTAAATGTATTTTTATCCCGGCTTTTTTCTAACTAAGATTTTGATTTGACTATTTTTGTGTACAGAAATACTTGCAAGGAGTCAAGGGGGACATTAACACATTCCAACTGGCCAATTTAATTCCTGAGTTGCAGCATTCCAGATTGATAGGTCAGTTTCTCATTGTTATACCGGTGGCGTTAACTAATTATACAGATAATAGGGAAATTCGTTGCAATAAATGAATAAATTGTTGTTGTAGCCAATGCTCCAAGACAGTACTCTACGTGGTATGCAAAATACGTAAAACACAATGAGTTACTCAAAATCGGTCAGTTGCAGTTGCTGCGGAAAAGACTTTTGTACATTCTCCGCGTTCAAGCCAATTTCCATGCAAAACATCTCTACTCATCCTTTTATCAAATCAATACGTTAGTATACTTCTTCTTTTGTCTTAATGTTCTAAGTACAATTATCCATATTCAAATTCAAGGACGTACCAAGGGGAGCACTGGGGGCACGTGCCTCCCTCTGAAAAAGGGTTATTTGCGGCCAAAGGCCGCACAGGTCTTTTCCCCCTAAACGAAACCCATATTTGTAATCTAGAATCCTGCATTCAAAAGCGCCCTAGCCTAAACATGTTTTAAAAAGTGTTGTTATTGTTTTCAGACTTTTGGCCAAAGAAAAGACGGACGACATGACTTTTGAAGTGCAGTTGCAGTCAGAGCTTCTCGGTTTAACCGACCCAATTAATAAGATTTATGTTACCACAAATCCCATACAATATTTTGCATTGTATTTGGCTCTTAGTGTTTCACAGATTCTGAAAAAGTGCCAATATTCTTCGGAAATGGGTAAGAAATGAAAATAACATTCGAATGAAAATAGTTCACTTTTTGAGATGAAGCATTATTGATTCATTTTGCATTGGGTTTTTATTTATAATAAAGGAACTTTTACACCTAAGAAGACTAATGAGAGTGTGGACGGTTATGTGACGACAATTGGAGTGGTGACAGTTTTAAACAACTTGCATGAAAATAACACGTTTTCCTTTTTGTCTCATTTCACCCAGTATTACAACTCCATTGTGAATTGTGGGGAAGTAGCTGACCTCAGTGCATGTCATTACTTTCTCACTTTATTCATCAGATTTTCCAAATTCCAAGTTAGCAATTTCGTTGATCAACTTGTTCCTTGTCGCATGTTTCTTTGACATCCATAAATGACTGTTTCTTTGTAGCACAAATGATGACAAGTAATAAATTCCTAGAAGGTGCTAAACATTTCATTATGTTCTCTGCAAAATTACTTACGCGCGCTTAAAGCGCTTTCATGGAAAAAGGTGGTGAGATCCTGCAATTCGGACAGTTTCACTATACGGAAATGAAGTTTTTAGGACGGCAAAATAATTCTAAAGTAAAACAAATACTGTCGTATTCATCGATCTTTACATACGAATCGTTGTAGATTGATTGTCAAGCATTTTTTTACTTTCCATTCCTAAAGGAGACAATTTTTTTACATGTTAATTTACTGTTGGATAACTTGCAAAAAATGTCTCATTAAGGAATCGAAATGAAAATGGTTGTAAACTCAATCTCTGCTGATTCTTATTCTTATGAAACGTTCAGGGTTGTTTGATTTATTAATGTTTAGATCTACTGGCGCTTTTATTATAATAATTATATAATTATGTGACTATAATACTCCAAAGTCACTGTCAAATGACAGTTTTTTTACTTCTACATTTAGAAGGTCACACTAAGACGTTTAATTTTTTACTTGCAAAAAGTATTTCAAGGTTTCAAGTGTATGTATATGTAAGTTTGCTTGTATTCCACTTTGTATAGTCATTGTCAAGTCATTACTCTCATTCACAACTATTTGTATAACAAATCATATGTTATAAATGTACGATTTACAAATAATACCCTGATATGATTAGGCTAAGCACATGAGGAAACTGCTGCTTTCAGCAGAAGGCGACTGTATGATTTTTTACTAACCTGACTAACAATAAGACACGATGCAACAAACTGAACACTTCACACGGGCAGGCAACAAAAAGTCTTTTTTACTTTTTATATTTATTTATCGCAATGTAATTTTTGTAAACTAAACACCACCACTGCCACATGAATAATTCACTTTGAGACTTCCACACTTAAAGCTACGAGGTTTATCACTGTATCACCATTACTATTATAAACAATTGTTAAATAAGGATGATGTTTGTAAACAGCAAAATGGAAAACTCATTCTTGTTGAATTGGATTGAGGCACCGGCTGTCATTGTCCCATTATTGTATGTGACGATTTGCATCGTAATTAAACAAAAACTGGTTTTCTGCGAGTACGAGCTATAAATATTCCTAGGGCTATGACAATCAGTAACAAACTGCAACACACTAACAGCCATCGAGCAACGTGGATGATTTTCAAAGGAGTCAGCACCATTTTTTTCATTTCGTCAGTCATTTCCTCGCTCATCGTAAAGTCCTATTCATAAACATCAAACAAATTATTATCTTCAATCTTATTCCGTGTTTTTGAACTTATTTACGTGATTCGTCTTTCTTCAAACTCATTAAGAACCTTTCTTTTCCTGACCTTTAACATATATATGCATAAATATATACCATCATGTTGCACTTACAAATAAAATAATTATTTTAAAATCTTTATGCAAAAAGCTTTACATTCCTTTACTGGTAAAACAGCTTCCCCAATCCTCATGTTTTCCCATTCATAATATACCCAGAAGAGACATAGGAAATAATAATGTACTAGCTCAACTCAAGTTCAAGTGATTTGACTTTTATGCCAATTTATGGCTGATTGAGCATCCAACGGGTCATGCAATCTGCACTTATTTTTTTTTGAGTAGTGGAGTGGATAATAAAAACTTTAAAAACTATTCTCGTGAAGAGTGAACATAGAAAATAGAAACAAGCGTGGACTCATCGTAATGCTTCGTGCAAATGTACAGAAAATAGAAGGCACTTTTAAGCTACGAACACGAACGAATGAAAATGATGCAATTAGCGATGAAAAAGCTTCGAACTTCTAAGTACAATTTGTATTGAATTATTCATCAGGAGAGAAGACATGTGCATCAGTTTCAGCAGCACAAATCACAAGAGTCTGATATAACAATTAAATTTTCGTCACTTTTTTTCGCTTGACCTTCACTCACTCTGTCCGTTTTTTCATTAAAAGGATATTTCCAATTGCAGACGTAAGTCATAAAGAACGGGTGGTAAAATGAAGGAACTTACCTCGTCAATCCAAATCAAAGGAAACAGCAAGTTCTGAATTTCTTTGTATTTCACCACAGAAGATAACTTTTTCACCTCTGCATTTATCTGAATCCTCTTCAGTATTTGCAACGGTGCTCCCGTGTTCTATGTGCATGTCATTAATCAATTAGTATAAAAGTATGTTTCATTTGAGCATACTATTCATACTAATATAATTAGTATGCTCATTAGTGAAATTTAATATAATTAAGTAGTTAAATTACAGATAATTTAACTTAGGTAATGCAAGAAAGTTTTTTGACACTTACGGGTTCAAGGGTAATGCGACTTTGGTGCAAGTCTTTATGCGGAACCAAACCAAATTTTTCTGAGTAAACTTTCTCCCCGTCAAAAAAGTGGGGAGCAGAAATTACCAGAGGAGCCCCTTTATTTAAAATTCAGTTTTCAATCAACCCCATTAAAATTCTGAAACAAGAATATCCGAGAAGAAATATTATTTTCTCGCTTACCATTGCGGCAAGATTTGAGGGAATAAACGCCGGTGCCGAGACATTGCTGGATGTCAGTTTCTGAGCAAAAGCAGCGGTTGTCTGGATTGTCTTTCGGAGCATCCATGAAATGTTTGGATGGAACAAAACGATATCCGAGAATTCCGTTCATTTCAGCCTCCTCGTTGTAAGTCAGATGAATGGAACGACAAAGTTCATAGGGGAACAAATAAAGACTTTTGGTTTTCGTGACAAAGGGGGGAAATATCGTGGCGTCTGTCCCGTTCATCATGTTGCAGTGAACCCCGTCCCAGAAATCCAGCTCCGTCTTCCCATTCAAAGAAATTGTGGCTCCCACTTGAGAGGAGTCCTTCGTCCCAGCATTTATTTCCATTATTCCGTTGTCAGTTCCATTACTCTGCAACATAACGGGTTACAATTACGAATTCACTAAATCATCTTTTGAGTTTCAAGGTTAAAACAACCCCGTTTATGAAAGCGTTGACACAACTTCCAAGCAGATTATCCAGCTTAACTCAGCTTACCCCGTAAAACACTCCGAAGGTGCTGTTTGGTAGAAAAGTTTGGCTCGTAATGGCTTCTATTTCGGAGATCATTGGTTCATATGTTCCTTCAAACAGATATTCTCTAACAGTTCGGCGAACAAAGACTTTTGATTTGAATTTGGACACATAAGTTGTGGCCAAGTATCGAACGTAGAAGGAAAGCGTCGATAGTTGCTGAGCCACAGCCTTTTCACAAAAAGTAAAAATGGATTTTCTTTAAAATAATACTAATTGCACCAAAAGAATGTAATTGTCAATTGTGCTGTAAATTGTACTGGTAGACAATTGTCTAAACAATTGGCATGAATGAAGACTTACGAGAAAAGGGACATTCAGCACAATTATTTCGTCGTCTTCTCTTCCGTTCGACAGGTGTTGATTGAAATGATAAGTGTAAATATCTTTATACAATATTGTGTCATTCTCCTCATTTTCTTTAATTAATCTTCTTTCCATGGTTTTGCTATTATTTCCAAAAAAATTAGATTAGTTTAGAATGGATGAGATATTGGAGGATAATGGTTGATTCTGAAATGTAGTGGGAGGTAAGCAGAGTTGAAAATTGTACTTGTAAACATAAGGTCCAATTTCCTGAATGACAGGTTCATGTCCTGCCTCGATTTCTTCTGCATTCGTTACATTGAAGACGTAAACCTTGAAATAAACTTGTTTGGCAGCTGTCCATTCTTCCCAAAGCTTCGTTCCATTTGCTAATACAGTTTGCTAAAACAATAACAACACGTTTTCATGCATGCTATAGATAGAATAATTTGACATACTTTATTTCGTATTCCGTGATAATCTCGCCAGGAAAAATAAAATGGAGAATTTTGCACTCACTCCTTCAATTTGATTGTGGATAATTGACGGAAGGATGACCCATCCACTTAACAAAATGGCAACAAGCAGAACGCAACCGGTGAAAAATAAACCCTCAGGTAGTTTCTGCTGCATTCTTGAAACAAAATAGCAATTGCTGCTTTAGCACAAAAGTTCCATGCAAAATTGTTGTCGATTGTTTGTCAAAGGGGCACTGTGAGACGGAAGTTATAAATAACTGGTGGTCTGATTTGGTGAGTGCATGGAGGAGTGCAGACGTGTTCAACTTTTCAACACGACTTGCTGTTCTTGCACAATCCAGAAATGAAATGGAAATACTAAGAGCTGAGCATTGGACGCAATTGATGGTTAATAAAATTACAATCGATGTTAAAAAAAGGCTGTACGCGGAATGCCATAAAACTGTGTGTAATGCAAAAAGTGGAGAAAAAGGCAAGGTTGAAGTTGCGTTGTAAAATGACTTAAGTTATAAAGTGCTTATTCATTAACTTTGTTTGCTATGATGGAATCAAGAATGTTTGTGAGCCCCACAGGTACAATGTACAATACTTTGAGGTATTACCTTGCACATTCACTATCACCTCTCCTTCCTCACTACTCAGAAGTTGTCGTTGTCCGTAGACTCACTCAGTCCTAGTACCTCTGGAGCACCTCACTCCCATCCGTTTTGTACACATTGTGCATTGCTTGTTTCAATGTGTAAGTAATTAGAATGGACAATTACTATTAAGATACTTACTTACGTAGAATTGGCATACCTCACCTTAGCTTGTATTCTCCAGTTTTTATTTTACAAGTTTAACGCAGTGCGTGAGAAAAACTGCCTTTTATTTCCACAACTAGTTTTAAAATGTAGATCTAGGCAGTAACAGTCAACAGTCTTAATCGCAGAGTTTTTAGACAAGGGAGATTACAGACAGGATTCCATCCAGTCCTTCTACGCACTTTTGACTCTCTCACACTATTAGTTCCCATTACAGGGAATGCCATTATATCAACTTTATCAACATCAAATTGGGATAAGTGAACTGTACGCGTACGCTCATGCAACATAATAAAGATGCGGATAAGATGTAGATTGTAGATTTAACCGTGGGCATTGATTATGTGATACAACGATGCTACGACGTGATGAGATCAGCTGAAAATCCCATCAGTTTTTTTATTAAGCTACTAAGTGAAGTTATACTTTGTAACACTCAGTAAATTTCATTGTATTGTCTGCATCCAGTTATAGGCCATAAAAGGGCTTGATTTCTTATAATAATTTATTCACATTCGGTTACTGCTTTAATCATAATCTCTCCTTCGCAATAGTTGTGTTACAGAGATGTATCAATTCATAATATCAATACACCTGCAAAATAAAATTCTATACTTATTTCCTTAATTACCTAGTACCAGTCCTCATACAAGGGCGTACCGAGGGGGAGCACAGTAGGCTCGTGCCTCCCCCCAAATTTCGGATAAAAGGGGTCCTTTGCGACCTTCGGCTGCTAATAACCCCTTTTTGGTGATTTTTGAGGTGGTGCCCCCCAAATGCCACTTTATTAAGTCATGGACCCAAACAGAAATCCTGGGTACGCCCTTGTTCTGAGAGATAGTCAACTTGCAGCTCTAATATAAAAATAAACAGCAATTGATATGAAAATTGTCTACATCCCCCTGTAATGAAGATTTAAAGATGGAAGCATTTGGAAGCATTAATGTATCGTGTAAAAACATGAGGGTGATTTAAGTAAGACAAGCGTCATACAAATGTAGTATGTCTTACGATGATGCAGACAAAGCTGTTCAGGAAAAATAAATTAGTAAATGGTGCATGCACTTGCTGGATACACGCGATCAAATTAAATAAATCCAATGTCAGACAAAAGATGTTTCTAATATTTTATGATACGCAGTTACACTACACTGTAATAACAATATTGCAGATTGCAGCTCGGAAAAAGACAATTAAAAGAAGAGAATTTGTGCCAAAGCTCCACAGCACCAAAATTCCAGATCTTCTCGTCACGCAAACTATTGACGTAGGTAGTATAGATACAAATTATAAATACAAAGTATGCAGTCCACAGCACAGCTTGAAAGACTTTCAGACTTTCAGGTGTTAGAGTCTTCAATATCATAATTTCAATTCTTATCCTTATTTTTATTTTTATTTTTATTTTCATTATAAGAAACAGCCATAATGTTTTAATAGGCAATACACTCACAACAAGACATGTTTTCTATAACTCGCTAGTCTTTCCTATTTCCTACCATACCAAGAAACAAATGAATAACAACCACAAAAACAGCATTCTAGCGTGAGAAATGCAAATCCTTTAATAATACTTCAATTTGGAAACTATTTTCGTTCCAAATAACAAATTATAAGCAATGCAATGAGAGGAAAATTCAGTTTCAAGCTTCCCTATTGTAATGCAGTGTTGGGATAAATATTAGTTATTAAATAAACAATGAAGTTGTTCGTATGATTTCACTCTGTCCGTATGTCCGTCTATCGGTATGCACGATTACTCAAAAACGGTTTGAACTAAAGACTTCAAATTTCCTACACACACTGTTCAGGTCTAATGTGAAGTTAAGCTCGAAGATGGGGTCAATCGGACAACTCCTTCATGACTTTTGACACATTGAACCGTCAAAGTATTGCTCCAATGTGACAGATAAGATACGCAATATTAATTCCTGTGAGCAATTCCAATGTTTTGCATACAAAAGTCCAGTGAAATTATACATAAGTTTTCAAAAAAGCGTAAACAATTTTTTTAACATTACGAAACATTGTTGTTTCAATACGCCCGGTGTTATGGTGTGAACCGGTTTATTATTATTATTATTATTATTATCATTATTATTAAGTAGCGTAAGCTACTTCATAAAAATGGTGTGGACGTCTGTCCGTCTGTCTGTGACCTCAATAACTCATAAACGGATGTACACAATTGGTTCAAATTATATATGAATATGATGTACGGGTCACAATGAAGGTCAAGTTCAAAAATGGGCACAATCGGTTATAATCAGAAGGAACTACAGACTGTCAAAGTGAACTGCAAAAGCAGTGCTTCTAGTATGAGTGTTGTTGTTTATTTACTTTAAA
>JABASD010005830.1:0-11490 GCA_019776165.1 Pogonognathellus flavescens
GGTAGTGTCCCGGTACGGTAGTGTATGGTACGGTAGTGTACCGTACGGTAGTGTCCTGGTACGGTAGTGTCGCGGTACGGTAGTGTACGGTACGGTAGTGTACCGTACGGTAGTGTCCCTGTACGGTAGTGTCGCGGTACGGTAGTGTACACGGTACGGTAGTGTCCGGTTACCGGTATAACTCGACTGCCCTAAAATTTTACTTCATTCCTTTGAGTTTCCAACTCCTTCTCCCTTTACATACTTTCACCTAGGTATACCATAAGTAGTATTTAATTTGAGCACGCGTTTTCCATAAAGATCAGATATAAGATTAAAACATGCAACTATGTATGTGGTTAAATTTAGGTTTAAATTTGAAAAACACAATACATGTATGTGTGTGTACGTAGCAAAACTGAGTTCCGCAAAGGAGACGAGAGAGGTGTGTATTGGCATTTAGCAGCTTCACAATATCACAATGTAATGCAACATGCTTCATAAAGCAAGACATGGTTTTTATGCATTGGAACTCAATTTAAATCGTGTATGAGTTAGACATGCACGTGTATAAACTTATTACGTAGGAATGCTAGTTAAATATAAACTTCGATATTGTACTTACTTAGTAGGTAGTGGCAATAAAAATTTATGTTTGTGTGTGTACTGTACTGTATCAAAGCTCACTTTAGCTTCACAAGTAAAAGGAATTACGCATTTACTTATAAATTCTTATCTCAGTCAGTTTTGAGTAATAAGTAGTGTAGGACTGTATATAAGGGAGTGAGTGCTCATTGTCTCGATCCAGGGAAATGCACCGCAGTAATAAGAAAGTATGCGCACTGTAGTGAAAAAGAGAATTTAGATTTTGGAATACCAGGCATGCAACTTTTCTAATGAATTTCCTGTTTGTTTGACTTTCTACGATTATGGCACTCAGGGCAAAGACTTGGTAAAGTCAGGCTAATGATTGTTTAGCCGGAGATGAAGATGTGAAGGAGTGTAGAGCAGAGAATACTACAAAAACTAAGCTTGTAGGTTCTGGTAGAATTCAGTAGGAAAGAAAAATCTTTTACAAAGCTTTTTGCATGTGGAATTGTATGGAGTGAGTCATGTTCTTGTTGTTCCAGTATACAGAACAAAAAACTAAAAGTTTTACGGATATGAATAAAATGTGTAGTGTTTTTACGTGTAAGTATTTAGCTTCAGTACTTTAGTGTGATTATTGTTAATACACTTGTGAAATATTCAAATGGCAATTCTTGACCTCGTTTCCTTCTCATCTGCAATTTGTCATACGACTCATTCAACCCGGAAAGTTTTCCCTTCCTCTTAGAATCTAATTGGTTATTAGACGAGATAATCATTCAAATGAACTTACATCATTCACAATAAGACCACTCAATGACAACTCAACTGACCACCAGATATACACAAGTGTTTGATGTTTGATTCTGGTGTCAGGGATCTAAAGGATCTCTATTTAACAGAAACTCATTCCCGTCAGTCCATTAACGAAGGAAATTTAAATGTCCCCCGTAGGAATACAACTTGTGGACAAAAGTGTCTATCCTTTAGAGGAGCAAATAATTGGAATAAAATAAGGCCCAAATTTTCAAAAAGCTCATTTAAAGACCACTCATACAAATTGTATTCAATTCACAATGACATGCTAATAGCTAAGCTATGCGTACAGTATATAACCCAGCTGTTAGTTTCTTATTATTAAAAACATAACTACTACAAGCGAATGGACGAATGTACTGTATTATTAAAATTATTATAACTGTGGCTCTTGAGTTTGAGTTTTTCTTGAAGAGGGTCGATAATTCACAAAAGGTTCGTCAGAAGGTTTTCCGTGAAAGGTTCGGGACCTACTATTTGCGAAAATGACCTTTTCTCATTTATACAATAAAGCTCAAAGTGACCAGAATACAAACACATATTTGATATAATATTTTGTCGTAAAATATAATGATTGTGGAACGAATAGGGTAGAAATGGGAAAGAAAAATCTCATACCTACAGCAATAATAAAATATGTTTGCTTACAACTATGACTGCCACTTACAAATATGATATTATAACAAGGCATCATTTTTCTGATGAGAGGATGCTACGGCTCGTTTTTACGGATGAATTTGTTATAGCACTCAACTAACTGCGTGTTGAGTTTACTACACGTGTATTAAGGTTTACCTAATAAACATCCAAGAGTCATGTACTTAGGTAAAGTTATGATAGCCCGGTGCTTTCGTGATAAACCGTAGTGAAGTAAACCGCTATTTTAGCATGTACCTATATTATATCATGTTTAACTCACTGTCAATTCTGTAGTTGCACTGTGGTCAATGCCAAGGCAAGTGAGTTCACATATCACATAAGTTTTGCTCACATAGCAAATGTGTGTCACTCCATAAACTTCAAAATAAATTAAACTTATATTTACCAGACAGACCGCACCGCTAACTCGGTCAACGTGTCTAATTTATGAGCAACTCATGGCATAGTTGCACTGTAATTTATAGATTTACCTTTAATGAATACTGGGGACACCTGCATAATGTTAGTTACCCTCTATTTTATGTAAATGTGTTTGATCTGATAAATTTAACTATAAATATTTGGGTATTGTGCATTACTCATACAATAGATTTTAGGTAAATATTTTACACATTTCTCTCGTTCGTCCATTTTTTAGGGCTATGCTCCAGAAAGCTAACTATTATTATGCGTGGATGGGCTCGGTATATACAGTACTTCAAAACTGTGCTACGACGTTTCTAAAATTGTCGACTATTGATTATTCAACCAGTTCTTTTTACTTGCTTAATTCCTTGAACTGGACCAGATTTAAGACTTTAACTTTCACAGTTTGAAATGTTTTTTTCCATTTATGGACATTATTTATAGATTAGACATGAGAAAGAGTATAAAATGGTATATAAATAAACCCATACTGCTTTCTTTGAGATGCATATACTGATTGGTAAAGCAAACCTTGCAATGAAATATTTCTAAACTTAAGATTTACTTTGATTATTCGGTTTTGTAGGTGCTTACGCTGTGCTTTGTGGATAAAGTAGGACGATGTGTGTATTCCTTGGCATCACAGTTATGCTTCTACTACCTGTGGTGTAAAAGTGCTAGTTGTGTACGTGGAAGTCTGAGGTACCACATCAGAGGTCTACCTATGCTGTAAAATTTCTTCGCAGGTTTTCTTTGGGTCACACAAACTTTTCTATTCAGTTATAGTTAGAGTCAAACATGAGAAGGCTTGTAAATGGTTTTAGTAAACTCTAGTGAATTTTATGTTGTGAGATATGTGTCCGTTTTTGTGGCTTTCACTCGAGAACAGAAAGTACTTTTGCTGACGTTTAGTAAGGTTTAGTTGAATTGAACTAAATTCCATTGTAAAAGATGCAGGTAGTATCATTGCATTCCCTCTGTGGGACAACTAACCCGCTTTATAGCATAAACCCCCTGCAATGTAATTGAATTGGTCTTTTATACGTGGAAGTAGTTCTCCAAACCCACAGCCTCCTTCCTTCTGCTACTTACTGCCACTAAACCTTAGCAAAGTTTAGAAAAGGGCTTTCGAAAGCAACTGTATTATATAAAGCGGGATGCGGAGGGCAACAAAAATTGCATTTCATCCGACGCTATCGTTGTTGATAGAAAAATAATCTGCAAGTAAGGTTATTTGATGCAATAACCAACATCTGGATTTTTTCGATGAAAAAGTAGAATAGTAGGCTGACTTGAACTGAAGACTGCGACTGTATTTATTATACAACCAGAGATATATTGAGTTTGATTTTAAACAGTGAAAGCAAAGCTGTTTGGATAGAAACTCAGCTGCAACTGTATCTTTATATTTTATGGCATTGCATTTCATTTCTGAATGCTTACATAACGAAACACTGACTTTCTTCAATAAAAATTCAACTTTGTGCTCGATTTTCACCACAGTTCTATATACAACACAGGAATGTCATATCGATGAAAAAATGTTACACACAATAGTCGGCTCAGTCAGTGCAGTGCAATGTATCTTTCTTGACTGGTAATGGAATTGCATGGGTTTGTAATGTTTGTGGCTGCGTGTACACATAGATATGTTTGATAAAAGTTATAAGTAAAGTACCTATAACTATAACTCCAATTCCATCCCTACTTCTGCAGTAATACTTTCGAAAAGCTGGGATTTCAGACACATCTAGAACGCAGAGGAAGCCACAAGAAAAACCCTAACTGCTGTACACGCTCACTCAGAGGCTAAAGAAATAAAATAAAGTAACATTGGGAAAGAAATTGATAGAATTAGTTGATGCACTCTTCATAGTAGCATTTAATGCACCCTCTGTTATTACATGTAGTTAGTTTGAAGTATGTGGTCTTTGGATTGGCCTTATGCTTTAGATTTGATTCCCAAATAGTAGTTTAGCTTGAACAGACGCCGATGGCGGATGTGCTAAAATTTTTCGCTTTATGTCGTTTGTAGGAAAAATTTAAGCTTTTTATCCAATCCATTAACTTTGTTATAATGTAACTTTGTTCAAAGGAGTTAGTTCGTCGATGTCGGCTCAACTTGCTCCCTTCACCGATTTTTCGGAAAGGATTAGAAGATATTTGATGGAAAGCAGTTATACCACTCTTGTACTTATAAAATATATATTATGTAGGTGCCTAAGGAAGAGGAGACAACTTAGGTTAGTTATTGCGAGAGTCAGTTGCGTTTATCTCCGACTTGCTCTAAATTTTGATATATAGTGTATCGGAAGTGTACACAAGATGTATTGCATTCATCGCCTCTATTTTGTAAAACATGTGAACGAATATAAAACTAATACAGACAAATGACACGGACGGACGCAAACAAATTAATTCAGCCAATTCACGAAAAATTACATTTGCCTGTGTTCGTTTTCCAGGTGTTGGAAATCGCATTAATAGTACAGAAGGCAGGAAACAACGTGAATTTATTGTAATCATTTTAATGATGGTTTGAAAGTAGTGGTTTTTCTTAATTAGCTAGTACAGAAAATAATAGACAAACTTTGATTCTGCAACTTACAATTAGAAAATAGAAAACATTGAGCAGATATGCTAAAAAATAATAAATAATGTAATATTTAAGTTCAGTTGTACTAGAAAAGCTAGGAAAATATCTGTGTAAGAAAGCTTCCTGAGTTTTTACATATAGGAAGGTATTAAGAAGGAAAAGTGTATAACTTGGTGGAATTTCCTTTTGTTCAAAGCGCTTGCAATCATTCTTCGAATGTGATTAGATTCCCATAAATGTTTCCTTTATTACCAAATCCACAGTTTAGAAATTGATTTGAGTGCAATGCTATATCTTATTCACTTTGTAGGTAGGTTGTAGATACTCACATTAAACATAGCAAAGCAGTGCAAAAAGTATCAACTATCAATTTTCCTACATACAAATTGATGGCATGTCAAATGTACAAACTTTCATTGTGGACCCTGCCTACAAGTGAAATAAGTAATAATTTGGTTCATGTGCAAAGATAATTACGACGAAATGAACAATGGTCCACAAAAGTAACAAAAGCCATGCAGAACGCAATTTGCAATTAGTAGTTGTGCATAAATAAGCAAACTAAAATAAAAGCACATTCGATAACGTGATTAAATTTACCGAGAATGCAAACCCTATTCTACCATTTACATTTTGAGTATTGGATCTTTCATTATATTATGAGGAATGAATTTTCAATTAATTCGAAACGAATTGACATCAAAAGTTTTACCGTTTCATGTAAGCGGATAAAGTTCATTGTACTGCTCATTTCATAATTATTAATTGTTTCGGCTCATAAAGGGTTTCAACGATGATATCGCGTGTCACTGCAAAATTTAGTTCATTTCTAGCTCAGTTTTTAGCAAATGCATTTACATGATTGCGGCTATACACATGGTACATGTACATTCTGTACATATGTGTACAGCTACACTACTAGGTGCCATTGTACATTCAGTACATTGTTCCTAACTGCAAGAAACTCTGTTTCTAAGTAATAACAAGAATAACTAGACATGTAGGAAGCATTTTACGGCAATGAACTTGTGTTTAGTTCGTTCCCAAATGGAGAATTTGTGTTTTAATGAAAAGTCCGTACTGTTTAAGCACCTGCTACATAAGTAAAAGTGACTCGTTTGTGTGTGTTCATTTATGCGTGGAATCTTTTATGTTACAAAGGTACCTACATTACACGTAGGGAAATACCTAATGGCATTGTCGGCTCAGTGTTGTGTGTGAATGAAGTTTATAAAGATTTTATTTCTTTACAGATACATATAGGAAAATGAATGGGGTGAATTGTAAAACATCCGTACTTCCTTTATGTAAATACATATACCTATATACGAAAGTTGCCTATACTTTTTGAGAAGGCTTTTAATAATATATATCTTCTGCTGCAGTTGACTAAC
The DNA here is from genome assembly GCA_019776165.1 of Pogonognathellus flavescens. Lineage (NCBI taxonomy): Eukaryota > Metazoa > Arthropoda > Collembola > Entomobryomorpha > Tomoceridae > Pogonognathellus > Pogonognathellus flavescens. The sequence continues at coordinate 6,439 of JABASD010005830.1, forward strand.
AACATGTTGAAACTGCACAAGGAAAAAATGGAATTTTATAGGCACACAGTACACATTGTATTTGCAATATGATGCGTTATGTTTTGCCACTAGAGATTCCCATGCAAAACCTGCGGAATGTGGTTGAAAGATTTTTTCATCCGTGCATTACTTTGTGGAACCGCAACCTTAAAATTCTTCATCCACTATCCGATGTTTCTGATATTCTTAGTGCGATGCAAATATTTGTAATACTATCTGCCTTTTTGATGTGGTACGTACTTGGTTTGACTATACACGGAAATAATGGCAGAAACCTACATTACTGATTGTAGTTTGTTTCCGCAACTCTGGTTCCTGATCAGTAAAAGAAGCGACCCGCTGTACCATTCTTGTAAAACGCCTAGGAATCGTAGACAGTCACATCGACATGATACTCAGGCCTATCTTGTATTTCATAGGTTGAAACTAGAGTTGATTTTGAGTGAGATATAGCTCAGCTCCAGATCCGGCATTACATATTCATAAGGAATCAGTGAAACTCCAATTTTAGGGGAGTTGGAACATTTTTACGAGACAATGAAATGATTCACTGTCGCGGTTCCACTCTCAGTCTCTCCGCACTGCAAAGAATTCGGTGTATCCAAAGAATATGATCTGGCAAGGAAAACTACTACAACTACAACTGTATAAGTTTTTATATCCGTGTAACACAACACAGAAACGATGCACAGTGCTGCATAACTTTATTGAAGGCTCATTGCACACAATGTAACTGAAACCAAAATGTTTACGAAGCCACCTAAAATTCCATGCAAATGTAGATGCCTAATGCTTACTCTGCTACATTCACAAAACATACTATATCTCTATAGTAAAAGTAAATGCATGAATTACACAACGTGTTTTGTATAGTAGAATGAATAGGAGACTACTGGGAGTCAGTTTACAAAGATGTAATTTTCCCTTTTGTGTAGATGTATTCTTTCTCTGCACTTAAGTCACAGCAGACTCGAACAAATACTACGTAAACACAAAATGTCATAATTTTTAAAATATGAACAGAAAACTAGCTACTGGTTCACATTTCAAACTGTTTGCATGTTCTATGTATTAGTAAAATATTCTGCAAATCCGAAATGAATATTTTTGATAGTTCAAATTATGATAATGTTTAAAAATCGTGTTTGTTTTTGTTTATGTTTCAGATGATTTGGCCAACGACTGCAACAGCATGGACTCTGTTCCTTATCTTTGGTTCTGTCATAACCCACATGGAAGTTCATGATGACAACAACGACCCAACAAATTCCACCACGGGTAAGTCATGTCTTGTCAATAATTTTTATTATTCAAGACTTTCTTCCTTCTGTTATCCTACATTATTATTATATCTCTATACGTACATTTACATGTGTAATAGTTGTTACTTATTGTATGCAATGCATGTGTATGAATAATACACATCAATTTGCTGCAATGGAAAGTATTCCGTATTCCACACACAAACAGTAAACTTATAGGTAGGCACATTTCAGTGAATGTACTTACTATGTTGTTGGTAGTGCCTATGTACTTTTATCTGTATAAATATATTCGATATTTATGTATGCGTTGTGATATCAAGTGTACTAAAGTTTATGTTTACATCATATTTTATACTATCCCAGTCGAGTAGGTTGTTCTGCAAAGGAGTTCATTATGCAGTTGAATCCATATACTGCGTATGTAGGAAAATATATCTTACTTTCCGGAGACTCATCTTATTAAAGAATGTATTAAAGAAGTTAAAGGTAAAAGTATACTTTGAGAATTTAACCTATTTATAGGTAGAGCAAGTTATACTATAGCTACATGATATAGGACTACGCGTGGTAAGTACATATAAAAATGCTTCCATTCTGAATTAGTTTATGAAATATGGAGTAGAATAGTATCTGACATAATGTAGTCTACAGTTTTCTGCACTATCTCTGCACGAACTTTCTCCATCGTATGTTATGTATGTCAAATTTTAGCTGAGATAGTGTAGACGATATAAAATATTTTGCTTGAGAGTCTTGCTGACCTGAGAGAACGAGTGTAGCCAGTCTGACTGAGTGCGTAGATTATGGCAGGAAAGGAAAGCAATTTAGGAGTGGTAGACACAGTAAATAGTGAAAGACAGGCTGAGATGACAATGGTCCAAGTGAGTTTTGTAAGTTCAAGTGCCCGTGCTGATTCTAAGTCTATGTGTATACATTACGACGTACAGAACAAGGTTGCCCGGAATAAGTAGTGCTGGTAGAGGGTTGGTGATTTTGATACTCAGTAAAGATAGCACATACATAACTGCAACATAGACAAGGAGCCGCCCATGCCAAAGCCAAAACCGAAAGAACTTAATAGACAGAATTTGAGTAGTGCCAGACGTATTACCACTACTGTGACTATTACTCTGTTATACAGGCATGAAAAGAGCAATAACAAGCACGCACCTATAAACAGTCATGTCGTACTACGTCTATGTGGCTAAGTAAGTAGGTTTCATTCGCAAATGATTACTGTACACAAAAAGTAGTTGAGTTTGTCAAGGAATTTATATAGGAAGCGGATAGAAGCTGCTGGAGAGATTATGCACATAGTAAAAACACAATATATCCGTCCAGAGACATATATTTACATCGATCTTGACTCAAGTAACTCTCAAGTAAGTAAGGAAAAGGCATTCAAGAATTTTCTTAGTGCTTTATTGCTCTTATAGTTCAGACCGCTGTAAATTTTGATTACGGCTCCTTGTGGTGACTGTAAAAATAATATATCAGAGTTTAATTGTAGCTAAACTCGGATTAGGTTTAGTTTCTCGTTGACTCCAACGTACTTTTGAAGGAAAGAGTGGTGGCACTCTACCACGGGTGCTGCAGTACTTACTACATTGAGTTTTTCTAAGTATTATCCCCAGAAATTTTATCTGTGTATGTATACTTTGTATGTATTGAGGCTTACGTGACTTCTGGAATTCTTGCAGTTTTCTTGGCTGAGATTTCTGTGTATTTTTGGAGAGGTAGGGGATATTTTGGAATGGTACATCACTCCATGCACTCGTTTTATTAAATAAATTATAGTCCGATGTTCGAAATCCATTGCAGTTTTTCTCTAATCGAGCAATTTAACTTTTAGTTGAATCTACACCAGGATCGAAGCAAACAGGAAACAACGTAGCAGTAGTAAGAGCAAGTGGAACTGGGAAAAGTTGTCAACCCTTTAAGTTGTACTTTGTTGGAATCCGAACTTACGGAAACAGACAGAACTCCTGATTATTTCCAAATTGATCCAAACTAACTCGAGTCAAGTGCTATCGTCTTCTTCCTAGGAGTTCATTCGACTTTCACTGACTCATTTACTTGATTACTTTTGGACTATTATTGAAAATTATCTTTTTCCTCTTGGTTATGGACCAAACTCTTGTTAACCTGTAAAAGCCCTTTGCAGTAGAGAAAGTTGTAAAGATACGTACATATTTTATGTGCTATGGCTATAATGTATCTAGGTATATTATTTGCTTAGGCGTAATAAACGTTGTATAACTACCGTCCGTCGACACACGCTATAGCATCACATCAACGTTTTATTACACATACAAACTTTTTAAATGAAAAGAAGGCAGCCTTACTGAAGCCAAATTCTTCGTAAATAGATGATGTAGGTGAGACAGTTGAAATTGCTTGCGGAAGAAAGTTCTTCAGAAAATTGTCGCTTCATCACTGATTCTTGTAGTTTCATACAGTTTAATCTGCATATTCCTCCTAATATTATGTAAATTTTAGAAATTTTCTGTTTCATTTTCAATTTAGTTTGGTAAACAGGTAACTTTCCGTTTCACTGTTGTAAGAAAAGCTTACTTAGTGTAATCTGACATCTACAAAATCCACAAAAACTATCATCATGACAGAAACTATTATCTATTCAGATACTAGATCCTTAGTTAAGGAAATTATTATTGTGTAAGTTGTTGAATCTTATGAAGTACGTAGCACTTTCAGTAAAATCTCAACTTTTTACACAGATTTCACATAACATTATTTACTTTCCCAACCTTAATAAGTTTTAACAAGACTAGCGTGAAGATTTCTCCGAAAGGATTTACATGAACGGCTAAAAAAGTCTGAGACGAGTGTAAATTGTAAATGTAGACATCTGCATTATATATTTAATGCACAAAGAGTGTAGATAAGTAGCTGACACTGTACGTACTGTAGTCGTATGATATTCCAGTTGTTAAGAAATAGTCATCATAATATTTGCACTCCATTTTCAGTTCTGTGTAGGCCGTCATCTAGTCGTAATAATGTTTGAATCAGTAATCCCACGGGCAGTTCTTTGACTCTGGAAACTACAAAGAAAAAAGAAATCTTGCCTTTTTACTTAAAAACATTCTAAAAAGAATTAATTTCCTTATTCTAAATACGCCATACAATAATGGGAGCGAATGACGAAAGAAAGAATATTGCTCTACAAACAATTCCTAAACAAATATACAAAAACTTGCACATATACCCTAGAGGAATTACACAGAAGTTTTCACTCCTGTGTATGTTGAAAAATTCATAACACAGATATAGGCCACCACGCAATATGACCACCACGAAGTGCTCATTTCTGTGAATTTTGAGTACTGCTTAACGATGTGCATACTATATTTAACTTTTCCTATGCACTCCACAGTACAGTAAGTACACACTTTTCATGACATTAGTATTCCTATTGCCATCTACTCCATTTTTGCATTACATTTTCCAGTACTTTTACTGTACTCAAAATGTGTTTCAGAAAAAATGCTGCTTTAAGTGCCTCTACGTGGATATGGAAACTTTCGCATCTTCAAATTCGATTTCAAATTTATAAATACAGGATAATATGCATCATGAATTTACGCCATTAAATTTCTGATCTCTGCAGTGCTGCTGAAAAGTTGAATTTCAAAATTTACATACATATGTCACATATGAAATACTAGATAAAAAGCCCGAGCGTTCGCTCGGCGACCTACCCCTATCGGAGGATATCCCCAAACGGGGGATGTCTTCATTTGTT